>WOVY01000549.1:0-201420 GCA_013436015.1 Rhipicephalus annulatus
TAGATGAAAGACATGTGAAGAAAAAAAATGCTGTACTCCTTGTACAAAGTAAATGCTAACTTAAAGCTAGTTATATATATTGAATGTAAAAAAACAACGTATGAAATAGTACGTCGACTGCAACACGCAAACATATAAAAACTAATAAACCAATAATGCATGATAAACAATTAAAACATTGAAAACATGCTGTAAACTTAAATAACTATGTGGCTTTTTCCCGCAGAGGGCCACAGCCATGGTCCGGTCCAAGGATTGGACCGCCTGCAGGATGCTCTCCTGCAACGCTTCCGCCCCGCTCCTATGCTGCTGCCGCCTGCTCCTGTGCTGCGGCCGTGCGCTCCTGTGCTGCTGCCATACGCCGCGCTAGAGAAGTCATGTGGATGGCTGATCTTTTGATCCCCCGCACCGCCTGCAATGAATCATCATGGTGGAAATGTTTGCATGAGCTGCTGAAGAACTCTCGACCATCTCGTGGCTCGAAGCTGCTGCTGCGGAGAATCGCAACGTGAACAACAATTTCCCCTCAGTTGAAAATTCATTGGCCTGGTGGCATCCTTTGAAAGTGTGAAGCTTCGTCGTGTACAAGCTATGCCCTCTTCGTTTGGATCAACAAACAATTGCTGGAACTACTCTTCATTCATCTCCTCAAATGCATCTCTTACCATCAAACAGCCCTTTTCAGGGCTAACCAACCTTTTGCCCGGCAGTTTATCATTGCAGATGTCAGATACCGTGCCTTCAATACAATGCATGTTTCTTATTTACAGCCCAAGTTGGTTTCAGTCATCATAACAGAGCATCAAACATGTTCACACCCTTTACGTAAAATTTAAACAAACGGTGCACTCACATCAAGCAACTTCTCAGTCAGCTCGAGGCTCTGGTCGCAATGGGAAGACACCCGCAACAAGGTGTCGGTGCGCCGTGACCTCTGCCGACGGCGAAGCCGCACAGGAGGCTGAGACACTGAAAACATGCAGCATTTTCGTCACCGCATGCTGTGGTAGGCTTTACGTCTATGGCCATGTTGTGGATAATTGGGCAATTCGAATAACATACGAGAAGTTATTTTCTCAAAACACTTTGATGATCAATAACTTACCCGGTGCAGCGGGGCCGCTTTCAATGTAACTTGGGGGGCCTTGTGTGGAGTAAAGAATAAAAGTTCACGAACTGGGGGCATATACGTCCTATAATCAATAAAACACTAAGTTCTCAGATGCTTACGTGTCGCTGTGTCACTGTCACCTGCAGCCGCTTCAGTGGCTTCCACCTCGACCTCCACTGCAGGAGCGGGAACATCCGCCTGCTGGAAAGTGTCGTGGGCATAATCTTTCAGAAAAAGGGTATTCGTTACTCTGGCTATCTTACAACCTTACCTACTAAACATCTGCGGAAATGTTCTGCAGCTATTCAGTGGTCATTGATATCACGTATTACCATTTTAGTGCATGTACTTGCCCGCAGGCATTTCGTGTCTGTTTGATAAATAAATACGCCTTTTACTGCAAGGGCTGCAAAGTGAGATTTCAGTTGACAAACCTACCTGCTTTTGAATTCTTTTTCCTGCACTATCTCACTGTTCAACAAGGTTCCCCTAAAGGCACCCCTTACAAAATGGGAAAACTCTGTCATGGCACCGCTCAGGAACCCGTGATACTGCGGCGGCAGAGTGCTTACCTGTTGATATTCGGGGGAAGCGAAGACTCCACCGAAGCGTGCCAACCCGGTGAGTTGCAACACGCGACCACGGAAGCCTGGCAGACGACCCCCTCCAGTGCCCCTGGAAATATACACCAATGTCAAAGAACAAATCGCCCGCACATTCGACGGTCAGCTCACGTTTGTGCCTCCCTGATGGCGGCGGCGTCACGGCGGGCCTCGTGCACCTGCCTGCGTCACCAAGCCTGCCACTCATCCACGCTTTTCTGCGCAGGGCCTTCAAGGTTCAGCGCGTCGCTGAGCTCTTGCCACAGCCGCCGCCGGTCGGCGACCGTGACGCCATGCTGCAGCTCAATGGCTTTCGCCGCGAGCTGTGGATGTTCAGTCATGAAGGCGAGCACCAGCGCGCGCTGACCCTCGGAAACGCGGATGAGCCGCTGCTGCTGGTGGCTAGCGTTGCCGTTGCCCTCCGCCATGACTACGCTCGACCGAGCCAACGACTTCGAAAGTTGCGCCGTTTAGTAGTGGAGTTATGAAAACAGTAACTGCTTGAAACAAAGTTGTACCTAGCGCCACCACTAACCGTCCCGCTAAATTTAGCGTTGTTTAGAACAATAACAGGAAAAACACGTTTGGATTGTATCGTGTTCTTTATTAAACAATTTAAGACTAGTGCCAACACATTTTAACAGTGTGCAATAATAGTCAAACACTTCTGAACATGTTACAAACACTTTTTACTTTGATATACGGCCCCCAAGTCAACGTCAAAATGATGACGCAAGCCTCCATTTCCCTCATTGGCTGTTCACTTCCTCTCGTCCTCGCAACCTTTGCGGACCGCCCACTTTTTGACGTCACCGACTGACCGCCTCCGTCCGGATATGGAATTTTTATATGATTGCACCACAGCTCACGGAACACGTGAGACATGAGAGCTATCTGGGAGTTATCTTGACAAACGAAGCGCGCGCACCTTGCGCGGCTGGATTGGAGGTGATAAGATGTAGAACGCAAGACGACGGGTAGGTTCCACCACTGTGTCGTTTTAGCAAAACATTGGAAACACTTGTCTTTTTGTGCAAGCGTTGCATGGTCAGCGCAACGTGATAAAGGCTATGGTCTTTAGAATTACTTATGTGTGCATTTTCTAGTAAAAGACATACATTCATAATATTGGGGTGCTGTTATGGTGCCTGAGATATGCGCAATGATTGCTTTTTAATTGAGAATTGCACAAGTACGAAAGCTGAATCGTGAGCAATATTTGTGGGTACTGCGGATGAGGTCGGCCGTTTTGAGTATTGCTTGGCCACTTTTGTGCCGTTTAGGGTACATTTAGGGGTGGACTAACAGACAAATTTACAGACAGGCAGACAAACAGACAGACAGGCCAAAATATTTGCATCGAAGGTCCCCAGAAAAGACTATCGTCTTTAAAATAAACAATTACCGACCAAGAAGTGCACCATCTTGCATACTTATCGCCATTTCATCGCTACCGTACCTTCTCATTCTCAGTCCTTCCGGAAAAAAAAAAACGCTGCATGTGGTTCACGAGACGTGGAGAGTGCAAAAGAAAAAAAAACAAAACGAGTGCATTATTCTCTCGTTCCCCTTCTCGCCTTTCGGCACACTTCGCGATGCATGAAGTATCTCCCGGGTCGTCTATATTGTCCATACTCTTGATCTGTCCATATAAGCAAAATATTAGGCATTATTTGACCCCCGCAATGCATACCCGCGCAGCCACCCATCCTTCCCTCCTTGTCTTGCGTGGCAATGGTGCACGATCACCACAGTTCATGTCATTTTGTGTGTTTCGGATTGCGCAAGCGGCGATAACAGCGTGTAACTGACAAGAACAAAATCCTGATGCGCTCAGCAATTAGTGCTGGCATTGTACGCCTGCGGTTCTGAAATATTTGGCGAGAAGAAGGTACCGCTTCAGGAAGTGTCGCGAAGGCAAAAAAAGAAACTACTCCTTAGAATCTTAACATGAGGTGGTGACGAAATCTTTAAATCGATTGTGCTCAAGGGAAAAGATTTGATGGGATGATGCCTTTACGTAGTTTGGAAAGCCTAATTATCTGTAATATGTTTGGTCAGCGCAGCACTGTTTTCAAAAGAAGCTTCTTGGTTGTACGTAGGTGGAAAAGAAATTGTTCTGTACGGTGTTCGGAATTTGCTATATTGACTTTGTTTTACCGCGAAAGCTGCTTTAGGGTCAGAACCCAATTTATGTGAGGCGCTGTATCCGCCACCGCTGCTACCACCACTGGCGGTATCCGCAACCAATATAGCAAGAAATAAAAAAAACTGTATATAGAAACATTGAGGGCACAATAGCATTCGAACCCGGATCTGCTGCGTGCCAGCCCAGCATTCTACCGCTGAGCGACGTTGGTGCTTAATGTTCATTTCAAAACTGGCCTTAGGCAGCCTTGATATCTGGAAAGGAATCGCGCATATATGAGTAACAAAGTGTTTAGAACATCGAAAGAACAACCAGGCGTCACAAAATGTGAATTGCGTAAACAGTGGGTCGTCCTATCATCCAACGCATTACAAAATATTGTTCATGTTCACCTAATAACTATGGCGCATACCCACTTCAGGCATAATTTTTCATCGTGGTCAGCCACTGCATGAAAGTCCTGCACCATAACACGCTTCCCCAAAGAATGATTAAGAATAGCATAAGGAAAGTGAGCCTACTACACAAACATTATGATTATTTATGGCGTAGCGGGTCCCAAGCAGGTGCGCTTGTAGCAGGTACTCAAAGGATATTAGGAAAAAGCTCTGAAAGGTCGCTCTTCAAGCTTTCCTTGTGACAGTGCTGCGCGTTTTGCACAGACTTGGCGTTTTAATTGGTGCACAATTTCTACCTAGTGAAAACGGTGACGAATCCCCGGCATTGCGGGAACAGACTTCATGCGAAGCACTCGGCGAGTAGCTGCGTACACGGTATTAATAAATGCGAAGCAGCTCTTTGACTCACGTGTGTGACGCCATACGTACATGCGTCCGTACGGCTAAACGCTTCGCTCGTAGGTGCGGGCTTACGTCAGTCATTCCCTTCTCCTCTGCACGCTCACCG
Organism: Rhipicephalus annulatus; assembly: GCA_013436015.1. NCBI lineage: Eukaryota > Metazoa > Arthropoda > Arachnida > Ixodida > Ixodidae > Rhipicephalus > Rhipicephalus annulatus. The sequence continues at coordinate 4,769 of WOVY01000549.1, forward strand.
CAGCGCTCGGGCGGCCACCTCTTCCGCCCACTCGCAACTCTTCTCTCTCGCTTCACTCTCTTCACCACTCGCAATGCTCGACCATACGTCGAGTGCACGGTCAAGTAGAAACGGTCTTTTGGCTGATTTATCAGGGATGCAATGAAGAATGGCCCGAAAGAGAGAGAGAGAGAGATAAATAGACGAGGAAAGGCAGGGAGGTTAACCAAGCTTGGCTCGGTTGGCTACCCTACACTTGGGTTGGGGGAAAAGGAGAATAATAGAACGGAAAGAGATATAAAAGAAGAGGAGCAAGAAAGAGAAGCATGAATAGTCAGCTCGAGACTACACAGCATGGTCTCGCACAGTTCTTTCACAAGCAGTCGTGAAGTCTGGTGGTCCTTAAAAAGTACAAGATGGCTTTCGTGGCTTTGCGCGTATGGGAAGCCGTCGGCTAAGGTTCCAGGGTCTTCTGTAAGCGGCTGTGAATCCAGCTGACAGAGCTTGGCTTCCATTATACGTCATTCGGTCTGGTATACTGGGCAATGACATAGAATGTGCTCAAGCGTTTCCTCGCACGCGCAGATGTTGCATGCCGAAGTGCTCGCCATTCCAACGAGACGAGAGTACGAATTCGTAAATGCCACGCCCAACCTCATGCGCCACAGTAAAGTTCCAGCGCATCGTGGGAGCCCGGATGGCAAAAGAAGTTGAAAGTTTGAGTCGATCGAATACAGGTGCGTAATGGCATGGCCTGAGCTTCTCGAGCAGCCGAGTTTGCTCCGAGCTCGCTTGCGGTGGCCATGTCATGAAGACTGTGCGGAGTGCGTGATATCAGCGTTGATAAAAATGGCTACACGAACGCGCGTGGTATTGGAAGCACATGTGCAACATTTGCGGCAGTTATCAAAGAAACACCATGTGTGAGCACGTCGACGCCGCAACCCACACATCATTTTAGCAGTGCAGTGACGTCAGCTTGATTGTCGTGCTCTATTTTTGCCAACTCAACACGCGCCCCCCACAGGCGTGTTCGTGGGCGTATGTCCTCTTTCACACTTGTTCTTTCGTTCCGCCTGGAGCATGGAAACTTCCACTCTAAAAAGCAGCATGGGTGCACACGCAGAACTCTCGTGCTGCTCGTTTCGCTTCTATGAAGTATGTGCAGATAAATACAAAGACAAGTGGTCACCAGGAGCGCTCGCATCTTGTCGGCAACACGGCACGTGATCGGATATGCCGTGAGCGTGGTGAAATTGAATGCGAGACATCGTAGCCACTTGGTAAATTGTCACGTGCTTTTCGAAAAGAAAGACAATGACAATTGTGCATGTGCCATGAAGTACAACGAAATGGATGAAAAAGAAGAACTCGTTTGCGCGTTCTATTAAAAGAACCTACCTGCTTCTGGCGTCTCAGTTTCTGCCGCAAGACCTCTGTTTCGACGTCGTGACACTGGTGGAGGTGCTGGAGCCTACAACCTGATGCAAGACAGTCTTGCTCGGACCCGTTCATCTAGTCCAGAGACTCAGCCCCTCGTCACGACTCCAGTGCATCGATTCAGTCGGCGCCTACTAGGCCTAAGTCCAGAGTCCGCACCTGTTCCGCCTCTTTCCAGCATGGCAGCTCCTACGACATCCACGGTTATCCCGCCATCGCAGACCACTCTTCCCTCGCAGGTAACGCTTGAACATCCTCGCGTTCCTGAAGTTTTCCGTGGGGAAGAGTACGAGGATGTCGACGACTGGCTCGAACAGTTCGAACGGGTCGCTGCATCCAACCACTGGAGCGAACAGCACAAACTTGGCCGTGCATATTTCGCACTGGAAGATAGCGCTCGCACGTGGTATGAGAACCGCGAGGCTACATTCCAATCTTGGGAAGACTTCCGTCGAAAGCTCCTCGCTACATTTTTGAACTCGGACCGACGGGATCGCGCACAGCAAGTGATTGAGGCACGTGTGCAAAAACCCAATGAAACAGCCGCCATGTACGCAGAGGGTATGATCCGTCTGTTTCGACGAGCTGACCCTGACATGCCCGAGTCGAAGAAGGTGCGTCATCTAATGCAGGGTGTTAAGGAACAAGTGTTTGCGGGCCTCGTACGAAATCCACCTACAACTGTAGATGAATTCATAAAAGAGGCAACAGTCATCGAGCGCGCACTGCAACAACGACGCCGACACTTTGACCGCCTGCAGAACCACACGGCAGTAAGTGCTGCAGCTCAGAACACTGCCGTATGCGAAAGTTCCCTGCGACAAATGATTAGAGAAATACAGCGTGAGGAACTTCGGGCCCTCTGCGTTCCCCCTGCCCAACCGCCAGTCGCATCTGTTGCCGAAATCGTCCGCCAGGAGTTGAGGCAAGCCATTACACCACCCGCGCCGAATCCTGAGCCACACCCAGCAAGCTACGCTGATGTGGTCCGTCGTCCTCCACCGACATTTGTGGCGACGCCCTTCCAGCCACGACCCACTGCCGTACCTTGGTGGCAACGAGATTCTACGAGACGACCACCAGTTCGCCGAACTGACTTGTGGCGCATGGCCGACCGTCGACCTATTTGCTACCGCTGCGGAGAACCTGGTCACATTGCCCGCTATTGCCGTCACGGCGATTCTGGGTTCGGGAACTTTTCTCGTCCCGCTTCTTTCCGCTCCGAAGATCGTCGTGCCCACGATGCCGATCAACTATCGCCTGGTCAAGCAACCCCACCGCGTCGCTGGCGATCTCCATCACCTGCGCGTCACCGTGACTTCCCTCAGAGCTACGCGGACGTCACCAGAGGCCGTTCGCCAAGCCCGCGCCGGGGAAACTAACTGATGCGACCTCGGGGGGCAAGGTTGCCAATCGTCGACACACTGAAAAGTTCCCCCAATCATCGCAAGAAGGTATGACGACAACGACGATGAATACGACGACGAATAATAATGCTGATGAAGTTGTACGTGCCGATCTGAGCGTTCTCATTGACGGACATCACGTTACAGCACTGGTCGACACTGGCGCCGACTTCTCCATCATGCGACAAGAGCTCGCCGACCGCCTCAGAAAGGTCAAGACTCCGTGGACAGGGCCGCACATAAGGAGTGCTGGTGGTCAGCTGATGACACCCACGGGTAAATGCACCACAAGACTTCGCATCGGAGATTCTAGCTTCGTGGCCACTTTCGTCCTGTTGCCAGACTGCTGTAAAGAGTTAATTTTGGGCATGGATTTTCTTCAAGATCATGGCGCTGTTATCAACATCCCTCAACGTATAGTGACGTTTTGCGCTCATCCTTATGCCGACAACAGCAGTGAAGAACCGCGCGGCCGTTTGCGAATAGCCGACGATGTGACACTCCCACCGAGATCCTGCTGCCTTGTGTCGGTGTCCAGTGGGTGTCCTTGCTATAAAGATGTGATAGCGGAGCACATAGTCACTCTTTTGCTCACGCAAGGCATTTCCATCGCGAGGGGCGTCCTGGCGCTTACTGGTGGACAGGCAGAAGTGCTCCTCACAAACTTCAGCAACGAGCGCCGTCAAATCCAGAAGGGTACCGCAATTGCTTACTACGACGATGTAGACCAAGCCGGGGATTGTTTTACCTTGCAACCAGATGACGCGGCTGTCCCCGCCTCGACAACTTTGTCGGTGGACATCTGCTCTACGCTAGCGCCCTCTGATAGGAAGCGCCTGCTTGAACTTATACAACAATTCGAAGACTGCTTTTCGCGTACGTCAAAGGTACAGCAAACACCATTGACCAAGCACCGCATCATTACTGAAGACAACACGCGACCGATTCGGCAAAACCCCTACCGTGTGTCTCCGAAAGAGCGCGAGGAGATTCAGAAGCAAGTACACAAGATGCTCGCGGATGACGTCATACAACCTTCGAAAAGTCCTTGGGCGTCCCCCGTGGTTTTAGTCAAGAAAAAAGACGGCAGCTTGCGCTTCTGTATTGATTATCGCAAGTTGAACCAAGTCACGAAGAAAGACGTCTATCCACTGCCCCGCATAGACGATTCACTCGATCGGCTGCGTCATGCGCGCTATTTCTCTTCAATGGACCTCCGAAGCGGCTACTGGCAGATAGAAGTCGACGAGAGAGATCGTGAAAAAACGGCCTTCGTGACGCCCGATGGTCTATACGAATTTAAGGTGCTTCCTTTTGGTTTGTGCTCGGCGCCAGCCACTTTTCAGCGTCTCATGGACACCGTACTATCAGGCCTGAAGTGGCAAACATGCTTGGTCTATCTGGACGATGTTATTGTATTCTCAGCAACATTCGAGGAACATCTCAGCCGTTTATTCACCGTCCTTCAAGCCATACGTTCGGCCGGCCTTACTTTAAAACCGGAAAAATGTCATTTTGGTTTTAACGAACTCAGCTTCCTAGGCCACGTCGTCAGTCACGAGGGTGTTCGACCTGACCCGGCCAAAATAGACGCCGTAGCGCAATTTCCTGCACCATGCGACAAAAAGGCCGTGAGACGCTTTTTAGGGTTGTGTGCCTATTACCGGCGATTTATTGAGGACTTTTCGTCTATTGCGGCGCCATTGACACGACTCACACGTGAGGACGTCCCCTTCTTTTGGGGGTGAACAACAGCAAATGGCGTTCAATGAACTACGACAACGCCTGCAAACACCTCCAGTCCTCGCGCACTTCGACCAGGAAGCCCCTACAGCACTTCACACTGACGCCAGCAATGTAGGTCTGGGTGCCGTTCTGGTGCAATGGCAAGACGGCTGTGAAAGATTAATAGCCTACGCCAGCAGAACTCTCTCTCGCACGGAGGAGAACTACTCGACTACCGAGAAGGAGTGTCTCGCCGTGGTGTGGGCGGTCATCAAATTTCGTCCATATTTGTACGGCCGCTCCTTCAAGGTTGTTAGCGACCATCACTCTTTGTGCTGGCTCACCAACCTTAAAGATCCATCTGGCCGTTTGGCGCGCTGGAGCCTAAGACTTCAAGAGTTCGACATGACTATCGTCTATAAATCTGGGAAGCGGCACACCGACGCCGACTGTCTCTCACGGTCGCCAGTGGAGACTGTCGCTCGTGATGACGAAAACATCGACGCGGCATTCTTGGGAGTCGTCAACACGGCCACTATTGCACAGGAGCAGCGCAGTGACCCCGAGCTGTTATCACTCATTGAATATTTAGAAGGACGCCGTAAGGACGTGCCGCGGTTATTTGCCAGAGGACTGCCATCTTTTTGCTTGCGAAACGATGTTCTCTACAAGAAAAACTTCTCACCAACCGGCAACCCGCACTTGCTCGTCGTGCCTGCCTCTCTTCGAAAAGAAATAATGGAAGCGTGCCATGATGAAGCAACTTCTGGTCATCTAGGCTACACCCGAACATTTTGCCGACTGCGATGCAAGTACTACTGGCCAAAGTTACCCGCTGATGTTAACCATCACGTGCGAACTTGCACCGACTGCCAAAGACGCAAAGCACCTCCTAGCAAGCCAGCCGCTCTTTTACATCCAGTCCTAGCACCAGCGAAGCCGTTCACCCAGATTGGAAGGGATTTCCTGGGCCCCTTTCCAACTTCCACAACAGGTAACAGATGGATAATCGTGGCCACCGATTACCTCTCCCGTTATGCGGAGACTAAAGCTATGCAGCGCGGCACAGCAGCAGAGGCCGCTCAGTTCTTTATCGAAAACATCGTCCTTCGGCATGGCGCTCCGACAGCAGTGATCACAGACAGAGGACCTGCCTTCACCGCAGAACTTTTGGAGTCGGTTCTCAGACTCAGCGGTACAGCTCACCGGAGAACAACTGCTTACCATCCGCAGACAAACGGACTGACAGAGCGCCTCAATAGGACCCTCACAGACATGATCAGCATGTACGTTGACACGGAACATAAAAACTGGGATCAGATATTGCCGTACGTGACCTTTGCCTATAATACCGCTCGACAAGAAACCACTGGAATGACGCCGTTCAGTCTGATCTATGGTCGCGAAGTCACGACAACGTTGGACGCCATGTTGCCGCATGAGTGTGACGACATCCATGTGGACGCCGAAGAGTTCACTCAGCGCGCCGAGGAAGCCAGACAGCTCGCGCGTGTGCGCATCTGTCATCAACAGCATCAAGATGCACAACGGTACGACCCCCGACACAAGTTTATTAGCTACACACCAGGCGACAAGGTCTGGGTCTGGATTCCGATACGTCGACGTGGACTGTCGGAAAAACTTCTAAGACGATACTTTGGCCCATACAGCGTCACGCGACGCTTGAACGACGTGAACTATGAAGTTGTTCCCGACACTGACTGTAGTTCTAAGCGTCGAAATCATTTACCCGAAGTCGTACACGTCGTCCGTATGAAACCGTATTTATCCAGTTGACGCGACCACTTCATACGCCTGATAGAGCGCCTAGGTTGCGCATCGGGACGATGCCTCTTTCGGAGGGAGGCAAATGTCACGTGCTTTTCGAAAAGAAAGACAATGACAATTGTGCATGTGCCATGAAGTACAACGAAATGGATGAAAAAGAAGAACTCGTTTGCGCGTTCTATTAAAAGAACCTACCTGCTTCTGGCGTCTCAGTTTCTGCCGCAAGACCTCTGTTTCGACGTCGTGACAATATTACTTTTACTTCTGCGTTCATGTGTGCATCGTCTGTGCGATAAAGTAGATAGATTAATCGTGCCGCTTGACGTGAGTACTGCCCCTCAGCAGGAGCACACGTGGTGGATGTACCCGATACTTGCCGCGGGCTACTGTAAACCAAATTGATGGACGCGTGAACTCAGACATAAACTCGCTGATTCTGAGAAGGCACGAGTTCAACTCGGGGCTGTGATGGTGCTGGTGTGACTGTCAAGCTTTGGTGCAGTGAACGCCAAGCGGCAGCTTCTTTGCATATAAAATAATTCGGTGAGCTTACACTACTTGAGCAAGTGTGAAGTCATGGAGGAGTTCGTGATAACCTAACTTTTAGCAACTTTTTAAGTTGGTTTTCTAAATATGTGCGAGGTCTGCTTTGAAGGGAAGACCGCATCAGTTCTGTCTTAATTTTGTTTGTATTGTTTGGCTGAGGCCTAACGATCATTACACTGAGCTGTCTTGTCTTCAATGATCAAGTTTTTATTGGAAAGAAAACTGTCTTGGGACCAATTACCGTGACCATGAACAGTATTGAGCTATTGAGCGTGATCCTGATTACCAGGATGCTAATTGTCATCATATAAGTAAGGGCTAATTAGCATGGTTTTACTGAGCCTGCTAATAAATAACATCCCGTTAATTGGCGTGGTGTATTTAGCTCGTCAACTAACATGTTTAGTTAGCCTGGTTCTAGCTTTACATGGCTTCATTTGCACGGTCTTCTTGAGATGTGGCTCAATTACCTTGACTTTACCACGACTTGCCGTAATAAGCTTGGTCATAGCATGTCGTGGACTAACTGGCCAAGTATACCATACAGCCAAAAAAATCTGAGCATATATCAACGGAGTGAATGTTGATGAGTGGGACGAAGCTCCGAAAGGTTTATTTTGAATGATGATGAGGGCGGTGAAACTTCGGAGGGTCTATCCATATAAACTTTGAATCGGCTATCTGTCCGTCCGTTCGTCCGTTCGCTCGTCCGTCCACCCACACTTGCTGAGTGAGTCATTAACCAGGTAGTCACGTCCCACAATCTAGGAGAGACAGACCCGCGGCTTTAAAGGCTTCGCCATTAAAAGCTAATTTGCCGGCCGCACGTGCTCGGATGCTAGCGGGCAATGACAACGACGACATGAACCAGCCGATCAGCGCACTAGAATGCACAGGCTGATCATGAGGATTGAAACATGGCCTCAGGCTTAGCTGTGGTCACGATATTGTGTGATGCTCGGCCGGTACTGATCTCAGGGGCCACCAAGCTTGTTATTCTAAAACAAACTTAGTGCAGGCGTTAAAAGCTTCAGCATAAATTCAAACACCCCGTGCCTTTAGAAAAATTTCATCACAAAATGTTTCTCACAGTTTCATTGCATGGTTGCACTTCTGCCCTAAGTAGAGCGACTAACAAATGAAAGAAGATGCCTCCGGTTTGAAAACACCAGCCAACTTAGTCGACCATCCTTGACGCAATGACTGTTTCCATCGTAACCAATGAAATGCAGCGTGCTGAGGAGTGGATTTGACTTTTTCGTTCCGTTAGCTCGTTCTTAAGGGGGTGTCATCGGAGATCGGGAAGATGCCGAGTTTCGCGAAACTCAGCCGATCCTGCATAGCACCTCTGCGATGAAACTTACACGAAATGTAATCCACTTACAGTGTCATTGCGTTCAAACAAACGTTTACTCAAATAATTGAATGCTACACAAAGTTTCGCTTCAAACCCTTCTTCCAGCACCCGCGGCGACGCCCACTTAAACCAGGTAAAAGTCATGCGCGTCGCAGCTGCTTCACATCCCATCAAGGTTCCCTTCGGGGAGATGATCTATAATGTTTTCCTTGGCTTTCTGCGAAGAATTAGTAGTTTCATTGACGCCTGATGATGAATTCTAATGGCAGGTCCAAATCCAATTTTTCTGCTTTTAGTAGAGCAGTCCCGTTTTAATGGCATAGTGGGAGCGTGAACTGCGCATTCCAGTGGCAGGTTCAGAGCAACCGCATGTCAGTAGATTGCACCTTCGAGCGAAATTTCATATAACGCCGAAATCAGTGAATTCGACCGGATATTTGTTCGGCGTATGCTGTACGCCCACCTTTTATTCTATCACGGGCGGATATTTAGAGTCTCGGGTAGCTGTGTGTGACACGCTTCCCACGTCTTCGTTAAATTTCTGTGTACTAACGATTCCCATTGATGTGCACGTGTTCAAAACTTTTAATTGGCGAGAGCAATCCCATGGCATCTAAGCGCTCTATTCGTGATACGGCCGGGTGCTAACAATGTGCCATTGAAATTCAACATCTGAAGGTTCCCTAGATGATTGCATATTTTGTGCTCACAAGCTCAAGGACCAAACAGACGTATAAACTGTAGCTAGAGGTAAGAAGTGAAATCTGCACTCGATTATGCTCACACATCAGTTTTATTCAAGAGAAGACAAAACCTTGTTATGTTTGTGTGTGTGCGTGCGTGCGTGCGTGTGTGTTTGTGTGTGTGTGTGTGCGTGTGTGTGTACGTTGAAATATAAACTAGGTTAGTCTGTATGGTAATCGAAAAAAATTTTTATAGGGAGCACGCACTGCTGGGGAGGTTCTAGCATAATGCGATGGCACTTGAATTGCGCTTGACAAACGTGCTGGTCTCTAATGTTGGCATAATGGGACGCAGAAAAATGCACCACTGAGAAAGGCAGGTAATAAAAATTGCATGCGCACACAGTTTTCATAAAAAAAAAGGAAAGACAGAAGATGATGACCTTGTTTTTAGTTCCAGTGGTCCAAGGTCGGAAATCAATTACCTTAGGGTGCCCTCCTAAGCGAAAATGCACTTAATTCTGCTGAGCACCTGGTTGAAATCGCGCTCTTGATTATTTGGCCGGTTGCTACCCGGTGGTTCTCGTTCTCCGCCCCCCCCACCCCCGTGTCTTCGTTGGTGCTCAGCGTGGAGAAAGAAAAAAGATTGGTGGGAGCATGACGTCACACTGCCAGTCTTTGCAAGCCGCCCCGTTTGGAAGCCAGCAGTGTCGGCCCAACATGTGCCCTTTTCCGGCAAGGTCACGCTAGTAGCGAGAGTTGGGGTTATAGCGCCCGGTAGAATTTATTCGATAGAGAGAGAGAGAGATAAAAATGCAAGGAAAGGCAGGGAGGTTAACCAGACGCACATCCGGTTTGCTACCCTGCACTGGGGAGGGGATAAAGGGGAGAAAAGAGGTTGCAGAAAGATGAGAAGGTACACACAATCACGAGCACACTCGGGGAGCACACACAGTTTACAGGCGGTCGCTCAGGTTTGTTGACTTAAGGTAAAGTAGCAGTGCTTTAGTTGCTTTCTGCGCAACTGAGGCAGATGTCCAAAGTCCTAGTATCTTCTGCACACAAAATGGTCCGGTGTCAAGTCGATTCAAAACCATCCGTAGCTGGCATCGCTGTGTGTCGTAGCAAGCGCAGCTGCACAGGACGTGTTCGATGGTCTCTTCATCTCCGCAGTAGTCACATGTAGGAGTGTCTGCCATACCAATGCGAAAGGAGTACGCCTTTGTGAATGGAACACCCAACCAAAGGCGGCATAACAGTGTCGCATCGGAGCGGGAAAGGTGTGATGGTAGCTTTAGCTTGAGCGAAGGATTCAGTTCATAAAATTGACACCTTTGGAAGGTGGTAGACGACCAGAACGTGCGTGTGAGATCTCGAGCCAGCAGGTAAAGTTGTCTTGCTGCATCATTCCTTGATAGAGGAATCGGGACTACACGGGTTTCTTCATGGGCTGAGCGGGCTGCATCATCGGCTAATTGATTTCCGGTAATACCGATATGTCCAGGCAGCCATTGATATATAATATCATGCCCTCGTGCTAGAGCTTCATGATGGCAATGTCTTATTTCTTCTACCAGTTGGTCATGGCTCCTCCTACGCATGGTAGACTGCAAACTCTGAAGCGCTGCCTTCGAATCACAGAATATGACCCATTTTCCTGGACGTTCTTGAACGAGATATTGTAAAGCAGCCCTTATAGCAGCAAGCTCTGATGCCGTAGATGTAGTCATATGCGACAACTTAAACTTGGTTGTCATTTCTGCAGCCGGAATTACAGCGGCACCTGATGAGCTGCTGGATGAGACGGACCCATCAGTGTATATCTGCGTTCGGTCTAAGTACAACTCATGTAATAATAGCAGTGTTGCTTGCTTCAATGCTACTCTGGAGTGACTGCTTTTCTTTTTGATTCCCGGAATTTCTAGACGTACTTGCGGCTGGTCGAGGCACCACAAAGGGCATGTCGTTCTCGCAGCTGGCGTATATCCTGATGGAATGCTGTTTAGGTGCTTGGCTATGACGTCTGAAAACGTAGCATGTGGTCTTCCGGAAGGTAGAAGGGCCAAGTGGTGGTCGGGGACACGGCTAGCATGTCGAATGTGCGCTCTGAGGCAATCCACAACTATATATGTCCTGACCGGATGGTCTTTGGCAAGCATGATTGTGGCATAAGTAGAAGCGCATCGGGGCAGTCCTAGGCAGATACGCAGTGCCTGACCCTGCAAACTCTCCAATGACTGAGTATTTGATTTGCAAGTGTTAGTCAGCACCGGTAAGCTGTAGCGCAATAGACCCAGAAATAGGGCCCTGTACAGCTGTAGCATGGAGGCCACAGAAGTTCCCCATTCTTTATCGCACAAGAATTTCATGATATGCACAATAGATAGCAGTCTCTTCTTCAAGTACGCACAATGTGGGCTCCACGAAAGACTTCTGTCGATAATTATGCCCAGGAAACGATGCGTCCGCGCATATTTGACACTCTGCCCATTGATGTAAACAGGGTATGGCGTCATTGGTTTGCGTGTAAACGCCATCAACGCGCACTTCAAAGTTGATATATTTAGGCCTTGTTTCTGAAGGTAGGCTGTTGTGAGGGTTGCTGCCCGCTGTATTCGTGCACGCACCTGAGGGCGAGTAACTGCAGCACTCCAGAGGCAAATATCATCGGCGTATATGGATAGGCACACCGACTTTGGCAGAACCTTCACCAGACCAATGAGGGCCACATTGAACAATGTGGGGCTTAAAACACCTCCCTGAGGTACTCCGCAGGTGGTGTAATGTTCAGCAGTTTTACCCTCATCTGTTTGCACGAAGAAACCCCTGCCAGTTATATAGTCTTTTATCCATTGAAACATTCGTCCACCAATGCCCACTGCTGCGAGAGAAGTGAAGATGGAATCGTGAGCTACATTATCATATGCACCCTTCACGTCAAGAAAGAGTGCCACTGATATGCGCTTGCGACTTTTTTCTTGTTGAACAAATGTCGATAAATCAATGACACAGTCAATGGAGGAGCGGCCCCGACGAAAGCCTGCCATGCAAGAAGGGTATTTGGTGTATCGTTCCAAGTACCACTCGAGACGAAATAGAACCATTCTTTCCATCACTTTTCCGAGGCAGCTTGCGAGGGCAATAGGGCGATACGCTGTCAAGTCCAATGGTGATTTTCCCGATTTCAAAAGTGGTATTAATCGACTTATTTTCCATTCTCGGGGAACACTGCCGCTGAGCCAGGAGTTGTTGAAGCATGTTAAAAGTTCTTTTCTAGCTTTTTGTCCAAGGTGTCCCAACGCACTATAAGTAATACCATCAGGACCTGGCAATGACATGCGCTTAGAAGCGACTAACGCACCTTCCAGTTCTTTCATGGTGAACGGAGTGTCCATTTCTGGTAATCGCGTCTCAGGAACGATCACGGCGTCGATGCTCTCGTTCATATTATTCCCGGCAACTCTCGTGCAAAATTCTTCAGCCACCTCGAGTTCTGTTTTTCCATGATGGAGTGCCAAAGCTTTAAAAGGGTGCCGTTGTTGTGGAGAGAAGCGAAGACCACGAACTGTTCTCCAGATATATGACAGCGGTTTATGAGGGTCTAGAGATTCGCAGAATGCTTTCCAGCGTTCGCTCTCCAGTTTGTAAATGCGTCGTTGAATCTTTTTCTGGAGCCGCCTTGCTTCCCTCAGATCGTAAATTGATCTTGTGCGTCTGTATCGTCGTTCCGCACGCCTTCGTATAGCTCGTAATTTTTCCAGTTCGATGTCAAACTGTGTTACTTTAGACGAAAAGGGTAATTTGCATTTGGACGCTTGCATAGCTTCCACTACGGTATTTTCCAGGCTGCAGGCGAGGCCTTCTTGGCAAGCGTTCTCAACACGCGCTGCAAACATCGACCAGTCAGTGCCAATTGCAACACCGGAACAGAATTTTTTTATGATATCATCGATCGTCACGTAGGTGGGTATGTGATCACTCCCATGAGTCTCAATATCGCAAAACCACTTAACTTTGTGAGAGAAGCACCGTCACACCAATGTCAGGTCAAGGCAACTGCCATACGTGAGACCCCGCAGATATGTGGGGGTACCATCGTTCATGATGGAAAGGTCGTAATCGGAAGCGAATGTAACAAGGTTCCGGCCCCTGGCATTCATCCTAGTGCTCCCCCAAAGCATGTGATGGGCATTGAAGTCACCGGTAATGATCCAAGGCCCATCGGTTCTCATTAGGATGTCTTTTAATCTGTCGCAGTCAAATCGCGATGACGGAGATATATATCCACCAATAAGCGTGAACGAAACTGCATTCTTCTTCACACGAAGACACACGTACTGATTGTCGTCCTTTGAACTTATTGGGTGCGAAAGATAAGTCAAGTCTGTGCGAATGTAAACAATTACTTTACTTCGTTCTTCTCAAGCGGCTGAACAAAAAGCTTCATAACCGGACAATCTATAAGGCGTTGATACGTTTGGTTCACATATGACAAGTATAGGGAATTGATTGGCCCGAACAAATTGGCGAAAGTCCGAGATACGGGACTTCATGCCTCTGGCATTTCACTGAAAAATTGACGCACTTTTAACTTTAGTGCGGAAGATGAGATTTTGTTGAGCCATTGTGCTTATACGAAGTTAGCAAGAACTGGATTCAGTGCATCCAGTATTTGCAGTGCACTCTTAGCAGACGGAGATTGTATGCTGCTCAGTAGCGTGCGAATCGTGGCAATTAATGATTGCACGATTGCAGCCACTTGCCTGTCTTGGTTGGAAAGATCTCGAACCGGCACGATTGCAGTCACTTGCCTGTCTTGGTTGGAAAGATCTCGAACCGGGAGCGCGGACTGGCCATCATGAAGCTCCTTCGGTTCGCTTGATGCTGCTTCCCCTTGAAGTGCAGGCCACTCTGTCGCAGTTAGGGTATGCTCACTGGCTTTGTCCTTTACAGCCTTTCCCACGGCATGTGGTCTGGGAGGCAAAGGAGGTGGTACTGATGAGGGATCACGCAAACGTGTCGAGGAGGTAGCGGGCGTCCTCGAAGACCGACGTCGACGTGAACGACGCCTTCTTACTTTAGCTGCGGCTTCTCGATGAGATGAGTGATCGCGCACCATCTCCTTCAAGATGGCAATTTCCTTCTGAATCCGCGGGCAGTCCTTCGATGTGGCTTCATGGGATCCATTGCAATTAGAGCATTTCTTAACAGTTGCGACGCACTTATCCGCTTCATGGTGCTCGGCGCAGCGGTGGCATACCACCGAATTCTCGCAGACGCTGCTCACATGTCCAAGTTTCATGCATTTACGGCACTGGAGAGGCTTGGGAATGAAAGGCCGCACAGCATGTCTTAAGTACCCCACCTTCACATGAGAGGGGAGTGATGTGCTCTTAAACGCAATCTTCGCACAGCGAGACTTGCCTAGCCGGGTGACATCAACAATTGGAGTATCAGTTGTTGACTTGACAAGAAGTTGTAAGTCCTTATTGGAAATAGCGACAACAATGTCGTAGATCACGCCGGTTACTACATCACATCCCAAGGGAACATGAGAGCGCACCTGGTTGCCGTCCAAGTCAGTTACAGTGCGCAGAACGCCCAACGCACTTGCGTGCAAAACGTCAACAGCCAGTATATTCTTTCTGGCGTTCACTCTTATGTCCGTGATCTCATTTGGCACGAGCGTTTCCAGAGACCTCGACACAGACTGTCTGTTAAGGCGTTTCATGCTGACGGTAGGAAGTGCAGGCAGAAACAGGATGGTATAAGTGTTCGATTTTGGCGCTTCACTTACAGTTTGATTAGTTGAGGATGAGGATGTCCTCATGTTCCTTCTCTTCGCCTTGCGGCTCAGCACAGGTTGAAAACCGTCATCTGAGAAGTCCTCACTGCTGAGATAGTAAGCATGAGTATCTTCACTGTCGCTGTCGCTCGCTTGTCCCATCCGCTTCCTGGAGGCGGTCGCCGCTGACGCCGCTGGTGCCGGCAGGCGCCCGGGGTGGTCTACTTCCATCCCCTCCATGGTAGCAGCGGAAACTGATCAACAGACTTAATTTACAACTGAAATACGCCGGAGTTAGCAGAAGTAGCTCCTACTCAAACACACTTCCTCGTCTTCGTCTTCTATTCGATAGAGTGCTTCTTCAGCGCAGACCGGCCGGCTGACGCTGGAGGTGCAAAAGAGGAATGCCACCGAAACTACTAAAATACACAGCACGCTCTAACGCTTGGAGGAGGAGGAGAAATAAATGAGGAAGGACAAGGATGTTAGCCAGTTCTAAGACCGGCTGGCTACCCTGTACTGGGGAAGGG
This sequence comes from Rhipicephalus annulatus, assembly GCA_013436015.1. Taxonomy (NCBI): domain Eukaryota; kingdom Metazoa; phylum Arthropoda; class Arachnida; order Ixodida; family Ixodidae; genus Rhipicephalus; species Rhipicephalus annulatus. The sequence continues at coordinate 20,008 of WOVY01000549.1, forward strand.
GGTAAGGGGGATAAAGGATGAGAGAAAAGAGATGTTGTAAAAAAGAGAGAGAAGGTCATCAGACGATCCACGACGCTGTTTACAGTCTGTCTCTAAGACCACTTGCCCGCAGAAAGCGCAACAATGCTCCCAATGCCTTGCGTGCAGAGGACGGTCTCGGCCAGTGTCATTATACCCTTTCTTCCGACAATTGGCGATTGTCTATTCTATCTAAAGCTTTTGACAGTTCTTTTCTTAGCACGCTGAAGCGGGGACACTCGCAGAGAAGATGGGAGAAAGTCTCTGCGCAGCCACAGTTGTCACATGTCGGGCTTCTGGCCATTCCGATTCGAAACAAATAAGCATTTGTAAAGGCCACCCCAATCCACAGACGGCAGAAAAGTGTCTCCTCTGCTCTGGTTATTCTGATGGAAGACGGAGCTGTAGGTGTGGGTCCAAATTATGAAGGCGGACGTTGGTGAATGCCGGTGAATTCTACTGAGCGAGTGTCAGTTCTTGTGCAAGTGATCGAAGCCTTGCAGCGGCGTCTGTTCTTGATAATTGTATAGCTACACAAGGGGCATCATCATGAGCAGTTCGGGCTGCTTCATCTGCACGGTCGTTTCCATCAATGCTGCAGTGGCCTGGTATTCATTGATACGCTATGTCATGTTGTTTCTCTATAGCCCGGTGATGGAGCAGTCGTATTTCAGCAATTAGCTGTTCGTTTGGACCATGACGATATGGCGAGGCAATTCCCTGGAGAGCTGCTTTGGAGTCGGAGAATATTGACCATGTCTGTTGCGGTTCTTCAACTAGGAACTCCAGAGCGGCACGAATGGCGGCGAGTTTTGCCGCCGTGGATGATGTCAGATGCGAGGTCCTGAACTTTATCATGATGGATTTCTCCGGAATTACCACTGCGCCTGTTGAACTTGTTGAAGTGACCGACCCATCCGTGTAAATGTGAATGCGTCCACTGTGTTCCTCATGCAGAAACAGTAATGTTGTTCGTTTTAGGGCCGAATTCGACAAATTTTTCTTCTTTTGCAGTCCGGGGATTGTTATCAGGGCTTCCAGTGGATGTAGACACCACAATGGTAACGACGGTCTTGCTGCGTGCGCGAAGTTCGTGGGAATCACCGTGCGATGTGGGGCAATAATAGAGCAGAACGCAGAGCATGGCCTGGAAGTTGGAAAGGAGGCGAGGTGATGCGATTGAATCCGGGTGGCATGTCTTATGTGCGTTCTCAAAGCATCGACACAAATGTAGGTTGTGATAGGGTGTTCCTGAGCGATTGCGACAGTCGCTGCTGAGGATGCGCAGCTCGGCAGCCCGAGGCATATTCTGAGTGCTTGAGCTTGTAATGACTGGAGGACGTGTACGTTTGTTATGCAGGCCTTGCCAAGCACAGGTAGGCTGTAGCGCATGAAGCCAAGAAAAAGTGCAGCATACAGTTGAAGCATGGCTCGTACCGATGCACCCCATGATTTTCCCGCAAGAAACCTTAGGACATGGGTGATCATGGTCAGTTTCTTCTTCATGAAAGCGATATGAGGGCTCCAAGACAAATCACGATCTATTATTACTCCCAGGAAACGGTGAATCTTCTGATAGCTGATTGTGAGTTCATTAATTCTGATGCGGTATGGCGTCATTGTCTTGCGCGTAAACGCAACTAGTGAGCATTTCTCATATGACAGCTCCAGTCCTCGTCCTTGAAGGTAGTTTGACGTCAGTGTAGCCGCTGTCTGAAGCCTGGCTCGTACGTGTAAACGCGTGACCCCTGATGCCCAGATGCAGATGTCGTCCGCGTATATCGCCAGATGTACGGAGTGTGGCAGGACGTCAATGAGGCTGATAAGCGCAAGTTTGAAAAGTATGGGGCTTAGGACACCACCTTGAGGTACGCCTCGATAAGTATGATGTTGCCTTGTGGCGCCATCTTCTGTCTGAACGAAGAAGGTTCTGTCCTTCATCTAACGCTTGGAGAACCTGTTCGGCCAACACGGCGGACTTAACTTGCGGGCCGTAATACTCGGTTCTTTTTTTCCTCCAAGGTGCTCAGGTACTTCAGCACACGGTCCAGGTACGACCAAGAGCCATCACAAAACTTTATAGCGCCAATTTTTCATGAGTGCCCAAAAACAACATAGTGCATCATCGGCGTATGGCTCTACCTTGTAGGAAGAACCAGTGGCTTTCCGGTCGGCATTGGTAATTGAACCTGCTACCTATAGCATTGAAAATATCCGCTCATCCAGGTCACCATCTCTGCAGGTAATCTTGTAGATATAAAATTATTTCTGATCTGCAAGTACGAAGTCAAAGAAACGTAAATACTTTTCTTTACAGAGCATATTCACTCATCCGACTTGAAGGCTTATTATACTTGCGAGGTCTCTCAAGTGAGCAGTCATACGCGTGTCCTTTCTTCCATGCTCCTAGCAATAATCAAATTCTTGACCGCTCTTCCCTGGAAATGCTCTCGTTGGACGAGAGGGCCTGCGTGAACAGAATGCCTCCTTACTGCAATGAATGAGCGTGGTCGCTGACGCGATCGCCCCTAAGCCACTGCACTCAAGCGTGTATCAAACGTCCACCGAATAGCACTGTCCCCACTGTTCGGAGTAGCAAATAGTGCAGGAGCATAATAGTGAGAGCGAGGGCCCTGAAGGGTTTACGAAAGAGATTATTTCGGGGATCAGGCCCATGTTAATCCTCATTAGCACTCGTGGCCTGCTCGCCTCCATATGCGATGCCCCGCGGCTCCGAGTACAAACTGTCGCTCCTGCATAGCGCATATCATCTGCTTCGCTGGCCGGCGTGAGCCGACCGTTCCAGCTGTCAGCTGGCGCTGAACAAATGACGCTTCACTCCCGAGAGGACGTCTGCGGCTACCCTCCTAACGAGAATCGGTTGAATGTGTGGCAGTACCGCTGTGGTTAGGCACGTCGTTTGGCGTGGTCCTGGCGATTACATTTTCTCCCACTAACTTGGGATGCTTGGTTTAACTTAGGATAGCATTTGTGGATTATTAATGATCATAGGAGCTCTAAGTAAGTCGCTAATAAAGTTGCGTTTGGTGGCCAGGAAATTTCACTGTCGCTGGTGCTTTACAGCGCCGGTGTCGAGGTGATCAAGTGATGCGAAAAAAGGGTGAAGCTTTCACTAAGCCGCACAAGGCTGAATGCAAAGAAGAATATTGTTAAGATCAAATTCAAAAAAATTCAACACTAGTCTGGTTTCTCTTAAGTTGAATCTAGGCCTTAGCTAGGCTATGGAGGTTGTTTCTAGGTTGCATCTTGGTTGTTACCAGGCTGTAGCAAGGTTAATATAAGTTGTTTACATGTTGATTCTCACAGCAGGGTGCTTCTAGTTGCACGAAATACAGTCACATATACGAAAAAGTTGTCTATTGAAAATGCAGAGAGAGCACCTCATGCTGAGAGCAAGCGTTAGCGCATCCCGTAGATTTACGACTACGGCATCGTTGGTGTAGGCCTTCTATCGCTTGAATACCCTTACGCAGCCACCTTTACCTTTCCCGTTCCCGGTAATTCGGCCATTGCACGTACTGAGGGTATTCAAAACTACACCTTTGCTCCATATAAACATACCTTAGAGACTTAGAAGAGCCACCACACGTTGACAGTGGCTTGGAAAGGGAGCAACAGGATCGCAGAAGAAAGGAAAAGGTGGGATGTAGGAATGCTAATTTACCACAGAGCCACATGGAATAGAGTAAACAGAAGTGTTCAGAGCACTTCTGTACTTTGGGCACAGTATGTGGAAAGAAAAAGTGGCTAAAGGTAGCCTGAACGGGAAATAGCTACATAGAAAAAATAAGGTTATAGTAAATTGCATAAGTATGAATTTTAGAAAATTGGTAATAGACCCGAAATTATTTTTCTAGTGGTCATGAATGCCCACATACATGACATTGACGGATATTTAGGCACTAATAGTAATAAGAAGTTATTGTTATAAATGTGCGAGAAATACAATCGTGAGGAAGCTAACACGAAGCCTAAATCTGATAGACAGATCACGTGGGAATTCGGAAAGAAGCAATGTACTACGAATTATTGGCTCATGACTGAAGGAATTCATCACAATTATTTATCACTGAGAGAAATGAGAATAGAAGAGAGAGAGAGAGATAAAGATGCAAGGAAAGGCTGGAAGGTTAACCAGATGCACATCCGGTTTGCTACCCTGCACTGGGGAAGAGATGAAGGGGAGAAAAAAAGTTGCAGAGATGAGAAGGTACACAAATGAGAATTGAAGAGGACAAAAATAATATACTGGGTAGTAATCATAAGTGCATAACTATACTAATAGAATATAATCAGCATATAGGCGCATAAAATTGAAGTCCGGCAGCTCATGCTGAAGTAGCAAGCAGTAGGAAACATAGCAGCAAAATCAAAGAAGGATTAGGGAAGATACCGGCAAGGAGTGGCAGCATATATAGCAATCTATTACATATGTAATGATAAAAAAAATAGGGACGAAAATGAAAATGTTTGCTAGAAAAACAACAGAAGGCCGAAGATTGGTATAGATAAAAAATCCAGGAAATGATTGGAAGTGACGTAAAGCATCACTGGAGCATCAAAATACGAAAAAGGAGAAGCGACTGCAGGAAGATGTGAAGAAATTGTTTGAAATATATCTCGAGAAAATGTCCATTCTAAAGAAGTTGGTCGAGGTAAGAATAAACGTGCATGTGAAGGCTGGGAAACAGAGATTCGGTAAAAAAAGGGTGCCTTTTAATATTTCAGAGGCGTATGAATGCGATAGGTAAGAAGTCTTTAAAAAAAAGGGTGCCTTTTAATATATCAGAGGCGTATGAATGCGATAGGTAAGAAGTCTTTCACAATACAACAACATATTGTACGTGAAGGAGGAAATTAATTAAAGCATACCAAGCGCTAAGTCACACCTGAAATGTAACAACCGAGTTGTTTAAAATGTTTGTACAGGGAATTTTCATGGTGAGTAAAAGTTTGATGAGGTGCACAGCCTAGGAAGAGCTAGTACGTAAGAATTTTAACTAAAAAAGGCCCAAATGATAAATTTTAATGACCACTGCTCGAGGTGTAGGTGGGATTCCCGCCAGCCTTGTTAACAGCCTAGGACTGAACACAGGGAAAATGTTTAAAGTTGCAGAAGGACGCTTACAGGACGTGGAAATACTGGAGATTTGGCTAAAAAGTAGAACGAACCGAATCTATAAATGCAAGTTAGAACAGAATAACGTTCCAACATATAGACCACTTACCCTTATATTAGTACTATACAGGTTGACGATGCAGGCAGTAAAAATAAGCATAGAAAATTGGGCAGAATACGACAATAGTTTGGGAGAGCTTTAGTGGATTTCAAGTCCACGGGCAATTAGGCGATAGACCGTATGTTTTTTTTTCTCCAGAAGTATCAAAACATAAAAGAAATTTTTTCATAACAAATTATTAGACAATAAATAAAATAGGGTTAATCTCATTGTCGTTCCAGTGATGATTCGGCTTTACTAGCAGTCTCATAAACACTATATTTCTATTGCAATTACTGAGAAAATTATCATTTTATGTGTTTTCTCGCTACCACTACCTCTGATGGATGTGACTTAGGGGAGGAGCCGATAGTCAAGCAGCTAGTCGCTTTTCTTTTCTCGCCACCTCCATCAACATGGCATTCGTAGGAATAAATTTTATTATTATTATTATTATTATTATTATTATTATTAGCTCTATACTTCAGTTGTCACAGTTGACAATACGCACAGACAACAAGTCTCTGTTGTAGCACAACACATGGGACAGGACAGACTCGTGTAGCCAGAATAAAAAAGCACGATTCGCAATAGAAAAGTCTCTCTTCTCAACAAGAACGTGTTGTGACAATGGAAAAAATGTGTTGTCACAACAGAAGCTTCTGTTGTCAATTTCAACTGGGGCGTCTTCACTTCGAAGCTGACGAAGCAGATAAATTGACGACCGACTTAAAAAGCTGTAAGAAACTAGGTTATCACAAGCGCCTCTATGTTTCCAGCCTTGTACACGTAGTGCAACCTGAAGAAATATTTTATATGCAAAGAAGCTGCTGCTTAGCGTCCACCACATAAAATGCTTCACAGTCACATCGGCACAACGACCGTTTGGAGTTTAACTGGGCCTTCTCAGAATAAACGGTTTGTATCCAAGTTCACATGTCAACCAGACTGATTCACAGAGGCCCACCGCCATGATCTGGTGCACGCAGCGCATTTGCTCTTGACGAAGAGAAGTGTCAACATTGAAACGCCAGCGAGCGGAACATTTCATCTATCGCTTCATCGCGCTGATTATTACACATGCACACATAAGTGAAAGTTATATCATCACGAGTATAGGATATATCGCCTTCAGTTGCACCCCACTCACAACGTATTCACTCACAGCCGCATTGCCGCCATGATGTGAGCACCCATGGAGACAACTTTTCATTGGATGTATCTGCAATACTTGATAGAAGCGAAACGATCAGCACGGGAGTGCTGCGCGTGCACCCTTACAGCCTTTGAGAGTGCAGATTTTCATGCCTTAGGTGGAACGAAAGAACCTGCTCAAAAGAGCACAAACGCCCATGAACACTCCTGTAGGAGGTGCGCATTGAGGTGCCAAAACGATAGCGCCACTAACAAGCTTACGTCACTGCACTAGTGAAATGTTGACGGAGTGTCGACGCTTACGTGTACGCACGTGGAGTTTTTATGATAACCACCGCAAATGCTCCTCATGCGTTTCCGACGCGACGCGCATTCTTATAGTCATCTTTCGGCGAAGCTCCTAAAGCGAGGCTCCGTCCATGCATGTCTTTTCTGACCGGTTCATAATCACCTAGTTGTATGACTCACTCAGCAAGTGGCGCTTGTGTGAGTGACAGACAGAAGCGGGCAGACATTGAAATTGACGAACGGACAGGCGAACGGACAGATGAACAGACAGACAGACAGACAGACAGACAGACAGACAGACAGACAGACAGACGGACGGACGGACGGACGGACGGACGGACAGACAGACAGACAGACAGACAGACAGACAGACAGACAGACAGACAGACAGACAGACAGACAGGCAGGCAGACAGACAGGCAGACAGACAGACAGACAGACAGACAGACAGACAGACAGACAGACAGACAGACAGACAGACAGACAGATGAATGGATGAACGGACGGATGGGTGGACAGACAGACATACACAGACAGATGCGTGGACGAAATAATCTACGGACGGACGGACGCACGAACGATTGGGCCTGCATGATTGCAGGCCATCGTGCATTTATGCATTGCACTCAGGTGTATTCCTATGCAACCTGCCGCGGTCCGAGAGACAAGCATAGACTTAGTGTTAGCAAACTCCCCACTACAATAGAAGTGTTGCAGCTTGGGCTAGTTGGTATGACATGACGATAGTCATAGCGCGAGAACAAAACGACGACACAGAGACAAGAAGGACATGAAGGACACAAAGGTAGCGCTCGTGTCCTTCGTGTCCTTGTCTCTGTGTCGTCGTTTTGTTCTCGCGCTATAACTATCGTCTCCACTACAGCCAGCACAAGAACCTTTCTCGCTTCATTTCACGGACCATAAAGCCATAATAATATATAAGAAGGGGGCCACGCAATCCAACCGCCATGCCAGCGAAGGAATGAAAATAATTACAAAAACAAAACAAAAATGAACAAGAACAAAATAAAAGTTGATTTATATTTAAACGCACAGTCTTACGTTTTTCTAGATATGTAATGGGCTAACTTCTAAAGGAAGAGAAACGCTTTACAGGTGATCTCTCCTTCCCAAGCTTCGTCCTCTTATCATTCATTCCGTGGATATGGCGCGATCTTTTTATAAATGCTGCTATCTCGCGCTCCGCACTTTCTTCATGTCATGGCCGCGGTAGAATAAACTCGGAGCAAACTCATCTACGCGAGAAGCTTGGGCCATCCTGCATTACACCCCTGTACAGCGGTACAGATAATACAACGTCACAGTAATATTTATAGAACTTTTTCAGTGACATTGAGGAGGGATAATCAAGTGAAAAATTAGAAGACCAAAAATTACTAGTTGGCTCAACTTCCTTTAGACAGCCATGTGCGCTTCCAGGCAAGTATTCAGTAGAGACAAGAACGTTAGGCAATGGTGTGCGCAGAAGAAGGTGCACCATGTGCAGAAAAAGATACGGTACATTGCCCAAAAATAGAAAGTGAATCACAAGATGGGCCTAACTTAGGAGTGTCAATCTCAGCCCCCAATTCGCTTTCGCGAACACAAATTAGTGTTACCTGTCAATGCCCATGCTGACTACTCGAAGTTGTTCCCGAATGGTTACATCGTGTAGAGCTCCTCTTACATATGAAGCGTCCTCATGAGCTCCAGTTTGCACTTTTCTTTTTTTTCTCTCCAGCTCTCACTTTTTGTAGGCAACCAATAGGAGTAGTGTAAAGAGTGTTTTCTATTTTGATTGATACGCATTGAGTTCCGGCAACAGAGGGGAAAAAGTCATGTTAGCTTAAACCATAAAGTGCCTTGCCATTAAACTCAGGGGCACAGGTTAGATTCAGGGCCCCCTTGGCCACACTTTAATGGGAGTGAAATGCAAAGAACACCCGTGCACTTATTTATAGGTGCATACCTCCTTCCTTGCTTTTTTCTCTACCACCAAGTCTCAGAAATTTTTAGAGTATATTACTATAAAGAATTGGAGACAGACCCGCTCAGAAAAGTAATACCACAACAATCATGAGCAATGAGCAGGCAACATTGGTGAATAAATCCTGCAACAAGCGAATGAACTCAGTGATCTGACCCATTGCGTCACGAGAAGTCTTTTTCATCTCTTCACCCACCTTTCATCGCAAATCGCTCATAAGAAGCGCTTAGCAGTAGTAGTCGCGACGTGTACATAAAGGAGTAATTCATCTCTCGAAAAAGTCGCGGAGAGAAGCACGTCGGGTGGTAGTAAAAAGGGCTCATGAATATCCAAAGGGGAGTGCGCGCTGTTCATCTGCTCATCGAAAAGTGTGGTCATGCACGTATCTTTTCTCTAGCCAATGTCTACAATGCTGTCTGACTACTACTCTCCCTCGCTGTTTGAACGAGTGAGGTCATACCTCCGTGGGTGTGAATTACTTGATTGTTTATTTTGGAAGGGGATGGGCAAGCAACGATGCGCCAAGCAGATGGACACGGTAGTCGAGAAGAAAACCATTCATAACGGTGCTGATGCCTCATGACGTCACCGGGGCCACATGCTCCCTCTTGATCCTGGGTATAAGCCCTGTCTCTTCAGCTATGCAGCGAACCCCCACACACTCGCTCTCAAAGTGTTGCGAGGCCATTATTTCAATGCCCTGTATCTCAAGAGCACTGAAAGCAAGACCTTTCACGTGTCCATATTATTGGAACCCATCACGGACCTCCGTGTTCCTGCGTGTGAGTTCCCGTTTAAGGGCGTCTCTCGCATGTTTGTAACCGGATGAGAGAAGAAAATTTCGTTAGTAATGAAAATGGCTAAACTAGTACGTACCCATGCAAACGTGTTGAAATGAATGCGCTTCAACGCTGCTGAAAGAATAAGGGGAACGAGCTATTCTGTTTGTATTTCTCATACCTCACAAACTATAACTGAAATTTTACGCGCAAATGTCAAAGTATGGTTACAGCTTCCTTCGGTTTGAGAACTTATTATGCAGCTATTTGTTACTCTATTTTTTTAATACTTCATTTATTTATTTACTACATACTACAAATCCTAATAGAGATTATTGCAGGAAGGGCACAACCTAAGAGTAAAACGAAGTTCTCAAAATAATATTGAAGATTGTGAAACAAAATTACAAAAAAGTCTTTTCGCTAATGGCAAAGAATTTATCAATATAAACATCACACATGGCAAAGATTTATACAAAACTGCAAAACCAAACTCTAAACCACTGGCACATCACAACTCACTAATATAGTTGCGGTTAGGTTATATAATCAGTCACGCGTGCATAGGCTCAACCAAAAAAGTACAAAAAGCATACATTCCACCGGTAGTTAATGGAATGTGGGTAGCGGTAGAAGTACTTGGGGTTTGAAGCTTTTAAGTTGACTATATCAGTGTAATGTTTGTAGTTGGAAGCGCTAAATACATCAGTGTAAAACACTCCAATTCTCGCAGTATAGATAATATACAAATGTGTTCACGTGGTATAAACAAACGAAAATTGTGTGATGTGTATAATAACCACATTTACAAAGGATACAATGGTCCTTTATGTAATTTCTTGTGCAATGAAAAAAGCGTTTGCCGGTTTGTTTACTAAATGGTGCCGCCATCCTTGTACCTTATCAGCATTTGGGAGAGGAAATGTGCGGCGTGCGGCCGATTCCACCCGCTCGCTTGCGCCACGTCATCCTTGTTTTTTGCTGCCATCAGCCAACAACTCGACTATATATGACTGTCTCTTACTGCGATGCAACAGAAATCTGTCAAACAGAAAAAAAAATTCAGGGCTTACTGTCGCATGCATTGGCGAGTGCGAGCGTACATCACCCGAAAGCTGAGTATCGTTTTATCATGGCGGTACCGGTGCAGGTATATGTTTTAATTCATCGCCCTATGGGCAGCTCTTCCTCTAGAATCTGTATATTAACTGTATGCAAGCGATCATATTGCTGAGCATTGTTACTTATCTAAAGCGATCGCAAGTGAAATAGCTCCAGCAGCAAATATGGCATAGTCAACCAATAATGCCGCTAAGCACCGCGCTGTTATTCGTTCTTTAGTCATCTCTAGACCAAGCGAAGACTACAATCACTATGATAGATGTGAAAAAGAAGCAACGCTCTGTTATTCGTTTCGTGGGCTGCATGACCACAAAAGCGTGATGCATAAGCGTGAGGGTCGAGAGTATGCACAAGGATTCTGTGAGCGTAGCTCCGGATATGTGCATGGGACGTCTCCACTGCTGCGCCAGATATTCTGTCCGCGGAGCAGTGGGATTCTGCTCTCGCGTGTGAATGTAGGTTATTCAGCAGCCCTTAGGGGGGCACGGCGCAACGTCGAAGAGGTTCTCTTGCCACTGCTGCTTTCAGCTCCCAAGGCAACGCGAAGGAGTAGTGGTGGTGGTGGTAGTGGTTAGTAGAGGAAAAAGGCACCTAATTTCAGCAGCCCGGTAGGGAGCACGGCGCAGCGCCTGCGGCGAAGGGAAATCGGAGAAAAGTAGAAAGAAGAGAAAAAGATTATGTGAGCAGTAGCACGGTCATCATCAGCACGAACAGCAGTCCGGAAGCAAAGGGAGGGGTGGCAAGGGGCCCGTTCTCAGCGGAAGGCCAGGATTCCCGTCTCGTCCAGGTACTCCACCAGGTTCCGGAGCGCTAGTAGATGGGGACGAGATGGAAACAGCAGGTGCTCCAGGGTGGTGGCAGGAAGGCCATGTCTCCGGAAGGTTGCGCTGACCCTCGAGCGTTCCTGGGCAAGGCAGGGCCGGCACAGAGAAGGTTCTCGAGGGTCTCGGCGTCGCCGCAGCGGCTGCAGGCTGGGGAGGCACAGCGTCCCTTGAGGTAGCGGTGGGCCACGGTCCACACGCATCCGGTCCGCAGCCGCAGCAGGTCGGCTTCTTCTCTCCTGGTAAGAAGGAGTGGGAAGATGATAAAAAGGGTGCCTCTACAGGAAGTTCATTCTGACTTCCTGTAGGGCAGTCCATTCTGAGGGTGCGCCGCCTGTAGAAAAATCACCGGACGCCTAAGACGCAGTAGCAAGAGCGTTGAGAGCAGTGTGCGACCTCTCCCTTCTTCGCTACTCTGGTCGCGGTCACCTCAATCCTCCTGTCCCCGCACAGGCGGACATAGTTGCGCGGACAACGTTGGCAGATTGTGCTCTAGAAAACCACACCCTAGTGAAGAGGAAGCAAACGGCAGTGACCACTGGACGTTAAGCTTAGCATTGCGAGAGAGCACAACACTGGCGAGAAAGTGATCAGCTTGGTGCGCAAGTGTGGCCTGGTGTGTTTAATCGACAATATCCTGCATCATTCACAATGCAGTATCAGCGGTGCTAGCCACGCATTAAATGACGGCTGGAAAAGCGTTAGGCGTCGAGCCTACAAAGACGTGGAAGTTGCACTGTGCTAGGGGTTTTTAATCGCTCACCCTATAGTCAGTGGTCTTATTTTGGTGGCGAAGGTAAACAGGTTCGCGTACTCCAAGTGAAAATATTACAACTGGGAACAACTAGGACCAGTTCAAGTGGTTTACGGACAAATTCCCAGTGCGGACCAGTTCTCAGTTTGTTCTAACTGGGACCTGTTAGCAACTGGTTCCCACTAGGAATTTGAGTTCCAACTGGGACCTGCTAGGAACTTGTCCCCACTAGAAATTTGAGCATAAACCACTTGAACTGGTCCCAGTTGAAGCCCACTGGCAACTGGTCTCCTCTTGGAGTTTGACTATAAACCACTTGAACTGGTCGCAAATAATTCCAGTTGCCAGTGGACCCGTGCGGTGTATATTGACAAGGAATCTTGGCGTTGAAATTGGACTTCATTTATTAGAAATTTAGCAGATGGAGCGTATAAGGACTGTGAAGCATCTTGATTGCTTCCTTAGAAAGGTGGCAAACGTTCGCTATTTTATAGATGTAGTGTGTACGAAACCATTTAAAAAGAAATATTTACACTGTTAGCGAAACTGTAATTGCTTCTTTATTAATTCAATACTACAAGAAATAAATTTGATTTTACTAGAAAGTCTTGAAACTGATATTGCTATCAAATAAAACACAAGTACTGTAGTCGCAATTGGACAGCTCTTGTAAATAGAAACTGTGGCTCTTAATTCACACCTCCTAACAAGTGACTCGATCGATGACTATAACTTGTGAGATACGTTTATGACACAATCATAGGTGAGCTTTTGCTCAATAGTGCCTTTCAACATGCGATTGCAGTTATATACAAATCTTTCTACCATGCAGTCAACAACGTTTGTGAATAAATAGGCACACCTTCATTGTACATATCAGTAAAATGTACAGGTACACCGCTGTATAATTTATAACCTTGCACTGCAAATAATAACACAAATATCTAGTGTCTTGTATATTTCGAAGTTCTTATTGCCTCGAGAATTCTCATAAATGTCACTGTACAGTAATTTATTTCTAACTGTAGAGATGACGCCTTAGTTTATTCATATTTTTAAATTATGGAGCTTATCTTTGCAAGAAAAAAAAGGCATTTTACAGTAGAGCCGAAGCTCACATACAGACTACAAGTATGGGGATATTTATTTACCGAGCAAATACGTGCTGTTTTCTAGTACTTCGGATAAAGCTACAAACCCACACGAGTACACTTCGCAGTTATTTAGCATGGTGTTGAACACAAGTACTGCGCGATCGACACTGATTTTTATTTGCGACGCTCCAAAACAAATGGCAGCGAATCTGCTCTACCTGAAGTATATTTTTTGATCATCTCCGATGTAAAAACATTCGGTGTTGCGTTATAATATGTATACTTCTTCACTTGCTCAAATAAAAGAAGAGAATAATTACCTTCAGACGGCTGCACTGTGGACAAGGCAGCCAGCGCGGCATTGCGAACTTGATGGGTCCACATATCCGTCTTGCCACAGGCAAAACACATTCGTTCGAAGGTCGCCTGAAGTCGTAAAGTCTTCCAGAGATGAAACTGTCAAGCAGATTGAAAATACCTAAATTGTGCGTGCCATGATTCCTCTTTCCTAATCAAGAACAACACAACTGCACCGCGCTTCCGTGCCTGTCCGTGGCACGGTAGCTAGCCCTCACCACATGTGCTGTACGAAACTGCTCGTCACTGTGTTAATAGCGTTTCTGCCTGTGCGCTTCTTTCGTTGAAAATTGTGAAATCTTGGCTTTATAAATCATTTTAGTTTAATTTATGTTTAGGTCTGACTATATATTACCGTTTTATTCAGTATTTGAGCTTAACATTAGATACGCAATTACAATGACGGCTGCCGGCAATTCAGGTAGAACGCGAGAGAGCAAGCGGGAGAGAGTTCTAAATGTTTGTGGTAAAGCACCGTTTGTGATGATGTACAAGAGTTTGCAACATTATATTGGCAGTTTCGTTCGTGGAAGCTACAGACTCGTCATCATGTGTTTTTTTGTGGTTGTTGTTCGGATGAAATGTGCCTGTGAAGCTCACAAGGCTGTCAAGCAAGCGTGCTCACTGCGAGATAGTACTGCAATACTACAGCTTGACGTCGATTGGGTCCACTTCGCCTGCGTATTGTCAACGGGATGGACGAAAGGGTATTGGCCCTAACTTAATACAGTACAATTTACTAAAGCTTAAATAGCGTACCTTTCAAAGGGATGTGTTTGCGCACTTGTGAACCTGAATGTTCCGCGATAATAGTATTTTGGTAGAGTCAGTGAGGTTAAAAAATGCAGAGGTGATGAAGAAAAATTAAATATAATGGATTCGCAAATCATGAGGCACTCATTTCCCTATCGTCTTATATGCCCTACAAGCTGGTGATCTGGTACACTTTCGTGTGTATGGACGCACAAAAAAACTTTTATAAAACGTATTTGTTGAGGTGCAACAATTCTACCTCATACACAGTCAAGCTCAGCTTTTTTTTCATCTTTTACTGTAAAGAATTGTACAACCAGAATACGTCGCACTTCCAGTTAGAACACAACTGTGACCAACAGCTTCCAGTTCAACTGGTGACGGTTCGCGTTGGCGGCCAGTTGAGCTGTAACTACGACTAGCTACTAACTCGAACCTCTTGCAAGTGGGACCAACTGTTCTCAGTTGATTCCCAGCTGAAACCAGTTCCCCTGCAACTGTGACCAGTAGATCCCTGTCAATGATCATTGAAACCATTTGGATTACCAGTTTCACATTTTCAGCTCGGACCTTTTTGCAGCTTGATTTCAAGCCACTGGGAGGCTGGCTTCAACGTTTTAAGGAGAGGCACGACATTGTGTACAAGTAAGTCGTCAGAGAGGCAAGCTCACTGGGTTTAAATGCTTGGCAGAACTGGCTGGAGGAAGCACTGGCCTGAATCAGCGTAGACTAAGCGGATCGAGACATACACAAGCCCAGTTTCTACACAATACCGTAGAAACTGGGCTGTTTTTTTAGATGTTACCCTGAAAGACGGACGCATTCAGAGGCAATGCCTGTAAGGGCGGTGAACAGAAGATAGAGCGAGTCACAGTCATTTTTTGTGTAAGTGGGTGCTAACATGGACGGCAGCGAGATTTTTTTGCCTTTGTTACAGAAAGTCGAGAAATCCCCGCTGTTTTCCCGCTACAGCGAGGATACCCTTTCACTACCGCCACAACAAGAAAGAAAAAATGACGCGCGAACTTTTTCGTGAGTGGTAGTCGAGTTCGACGAGAGGATGCAACGTGTAGGCAGGAAACTGCCCTGGTGCTCGACAACTGCACCACCCATCACACCACCCAGAAGATGTCGAACGTGGAGATTTTTTTTCTTCTTCCAACACCACTGCGGACTTGTAAGCCATGAACGCTGGAGTGATTGCTTGTTTCAAGACACTTTTTCGTCGTTGTCTTTTGAGCAGGCTGGCGCTTAACCTGGACATCTACATACGTGAACGACGACCTGTGCCGGACTTCAAGGTTTCGGTCCGGAGGTTCATGCAGTTCATTTTAGCGGCATGGGCTGAAGTCGGTTCCTCCACCATCACGAATCGCTTCTGTAAGGCGGGCTTGGCTGGAAATTCTGGTGAGGCTGATCAGGAAGGCCGCGACGCTCCTGCCGACGCAGAAGTGGCTAAACGGTGGTCGTCAGTTAATGGAGGTGATGTAGACGTGTCGGAACTTGACGAGGTCTTGCAGTGAACGAAGCAGTAGCAACAAATGAGGACCTCACCTACGAGGTGACTGGCACTGCGGTCCCCGGCATCAAAGACAAAAACAGTGACGACAAAGAGAAACCGGAACCCATGCAGGTTGTGTTGAATCAGGAAGTATTGCAAATTATCGGCTCCCTGCACGATCTTGTGTTTGCTCAAAACCTTCCACTCGGCCACGCGCAGCAGTTGGACGCTTCAAAAAAGATGTCAGTAAGATGGCCAGTTTTATTGACGACCCCCTTATTACTGCCTAATATTATTACCTTATTATATTAGGTTTCACATATTAACAATAGGCTTCTCTCGTGATCGCTTTAGATATGCAACAATGCTAAGTAATATGATTGCTGGCTGCTGAAATTGTGACTTTCCCTAAACAAAGCGACCATGAAGATTCTATATCCCAATGTCCCAAAATGTAGCAGACAAATATACACTTTGAATTGTTCCTTTTCAGAGTTTCTTCATCTCTCTTTCTTTCTGTGTTGATATATATATATATATATATATATATATTGTTGCAGCAAGGAAGTAACGCTGGCCCCGGTAGAATAAGGAAAAATAGAGTACGATGCACGTTGGTTTGCACGATATATTCTGACTGACGTTTCGGCTGGTGGACAAGCCTTTGTCAAAGTGATAATATATATATATATATATATATATATATATATATATATATATATTATATATATTATTGTTACGGAGTCGGTGACGTCTGTACAAAACGCAATTACAGAGGAACAATCATAGGCAAGCCATGGCTGATTGGCATACTCGCGCCCTTGTCAGCTGATTCTGTCCTTCCTCTTCCTTTACGTCATCTCCGTAATAACACCCGGGGGCGTTGGAGCGTCGTCTCAGCTCGAGTCCGGAAAAGTGCGACAGAAGTAGGGTTTCATGCGCGAAACATGGACAATGTCAACAAGTGACGAACTTGGTGACGTATAGCAGCGCAATGGCGCTATCTCGTAGTGGATGTCACTAACTTGACGTAAGACTAGGTAGGGTCCTGCGTATCGGGACCAAAGTTTTTCAGAGAGACGTATACGGTGACACGGTGACCAGAGGAGCACGCGGTCACCTGAGGCAAATGCTATATCATGACGCTGGTGGTCGTAGCTGGCTTATTCCATAGCCTGTGACCTGGTGAGACGAAACTTCGCAACCTAACGAGCCATGTGAGCCTGATTAATGGCTTCGCGAGCGTACTCGGAAGCAGATGGTTTGAAAGGTAAGGTGATTTCAAACGGCAATATGGGGTTGCGAACTTACAAAAGAAAAAAAGGTGAGAATCCCGTGGTGTCATGTCGAGAGGAATTATATGCGAAAGTGACATACGCCAACGTGATTTCCCAGTCACGATGTTCTTCGGAGACGTACATCAAAAGCATCTCTGTAAGCGTGCGGTTGAGACGTTCAGTTAGGCCATTAGTTTGTGGGTAGATAGCTTATGGGCTGTAGCACACGATCGAAGGACGTCGCCGACAACGAAGGAGTTCGCCGACAAGAGCAGCCGCGGTCCGTAAGCAGCTGTCGGGGTGCACCATAGTGTAAGATGACGTTATGAAGAAGAAATTCTGCAACGTCAGTGGTGCCACTGCTTGGCATGACCTTCGTTATAAGCGTAACGGGTCGCATAATCTGTGGTGATGGCAATCCATTTACTTTCTAGCGTCGTCGTCAGAAAAGAGCCAAGGAATTCGAGTGCCACGCGATGAAATGGTTCAGAGGGGACTTTGATTGGGTGAAGATATCCAGCTGGCAGCAAAGAAGGTCTTTTCCGGCGCTGGCAGAGGCCGCAAGTGGCGAAATATCGACGCACGCTGCGGGACAGTTCTGGCCAAAAGAACCGACGTCGCACGTGGTCGTATAGGGGGGAAACACAAGGTGTCCCGCTGTCGATGCGTCGTGAAGTTGTTCAAGTACGTCAGGCCGTAGGTGACTGGGAATGACAAGCAGAAGCTCAGGGCCTTCAGTGCTGAAGTTGCAGCGGTAGAGGATGCCGTCATGCAGCACGAACATACGGGATTTAGCGTCATGGCTGTCAGAATGGATGGCGTCGATGATAGTGCGCACTGACTCATCCCGTCGTTGTTCAATGCGCATATCGCTGATCTCACTAAACGCTATCACGCTGCTCTCCAGATCAGTCGAAACGGGATTGGGAGATGTAACTCAATAAGCAATTGTATCGGGCCAGTTGGTAAGGATCCATCTTGCTAGGAAGCGCAGCCACTATTACAAAGAACACACAACACAAGCGCCTAACTTCAACTAAACGTTTTTTGCAAACGTCAGAGTTTATAGAGGGATTGAAAAGAGAAAAAGAATAAAAAAGATAGACAACAAAAAGCACACGTGCCAGTCCCGTACATTATTATCCAGTATTGTCTAACATCCCATCCAAAAACATAGTTCTTTCCGCGTGAGCGAGATAGAGGGTGCACTAACACACTCAAAATCATCACGTGTCATTTCCGCCGCTTCTACTATCAAACGGGTTAATAAATGTCTGTCCCGATATAACACGCACGTGTTATCAAACTAAGGCACACAAACGTCAGCCTCTGAAACTAACACATGAGGTGCCCTATGGTGATACGCTCAGGTTCTTAGATCTTTCATTGAAATTTCAGGATGACCACGTTTGTTGGCTTTATGAGCCAAGGAGCAAAAAGAAATTGTTGCCTTTCTCTTCTGCTCATACCAAAGTGGTAAAGCGGTCTGTTGCACGAATGTGCCTTTTTAATTTGTTGAAAAAGTCATGTTTTCGCCCCATGAAGAAGAGCTTTGAGCAACAGGTTTTGCGACTGAAGGCAGCAGGTTACCCGCAACGAATGGTTATTAGCGTCGCTGAGTCGCTACATAGAAACCCAAAGAAACAAAATAGGCAGGGTATTAACACTTCCCTGCAGCAGCGTAAAATGGCTGTTGCCTCCTCTATCCATAGTGGGGCACACATTCTTAAAAAGATTGCTAATAAGAAGGGCGCCCGAGTGGTCACGTCTGCTCCTGAAAAACTGTCCAGAATATGTCACAAAACTTGTCCTGTTTCAAAAAAATAAAGGTTGCCAAATTAGGCATCGCAATGAATATGTTGAGTGTGCCCAGTCGGTTGTTTGCAGAGTGCCCTTATCATGTGGTCTTGTTTATGTGGGAACTGAAAGATGCATTATTGAGAGGCTAAAAGAGCACCACAATAAAGTGCAGGAGGGTACCGATGGTCACTTGGCGATCCACTGTAAGGAGTGCGATTGTGTGCCTTATTTCGATAACTTGTGCGTGTTATATCAGGACAGACATTTATCAACCCGTTTGATAGTAGAAGCGGCGGAAATGACACGTGATGATTTTAAGTAAGCAAGTGCACCCTATATCTCACTCACGCGGAAAGAACCATGTTTTTGGGATGGGGTGATAGACAATAACGGATAGTAATGTATGGGACTGGCACGTGTGCTTTTTGTTGTCTACCTTTTTTATTCTTTTTCTCTTTTTACCCCATTTGTAAACTCTGACATTTGCAACAAACGTTTAGTTGAAGCTGAGCGCTTGTGTTGTGTGTTCTTTGTAATAGTGGCAGCGCTTCCTATCAAGAGGGATCAGAAGGGTCCACAGTATGACGAGAAAGACAGTCTGCGTCCTTGTAGAAACAGCCAAACTTGTAGCTGACGCTAAACGAAAACTTCTCAGCCCAGCGACCCATGGAGGTCCAGACGGGTCCTTCAGAGAAATCAGCCAGCAGAGGGCATAGTGGTCCGTAAAGTCGGAGAACATGCGACCATATAAATATGGCCAGAACTTGGCGAAGGCCCTAACTAAAGCTAAGTTCTCTCTCTCGGTGATGAAATAGTTCTTTTCAGGGGGAGAAAACAGGCAACTGGCGTAAGCTATCATACACTGTCTGCCGTGGTGCCACTGAGCGAGAACTGCGCCGATGCCGTGGCCAGTAGCGTCGGTGCGAACTTCTGTGGCAGCAGAAGGATTAAAGTGGGCAAGTATGCGGGGCGTAGTAAAGTAGCCGATGAAAGCGGTGAACGCTTGAGCCTGCTCAGCGCCTCATCAGAATGTGGTATCCTTCTTCAGCAAAACTGTGAGTGGCCTGGCAACGTTGGCGAAGTTTTTGACAAAACGATGAAAGTAGAACCAAATGCAATATATATATATATATATATATATATATAATATATATATATATATATATATATATATATATATATATAAGGCATATTGTCCTGAACAAAACTTTTCAATAACCGCGTAAGAGATTTCTCTGTTCAACACGTGACACGCCCGTTTAGAATGACGCATTATGTCCATAAGGAGGAGTTGGAAAAAGATTGAAAGGAAGTAAGGACAGCTGGGCATTCGTCCAGTTTGCGCTACACTGAGGGGAATGATGACAGGAATGAAATAAAAGTTGGCAGATCCCACGTACAGTGGCAATTGATGATATGCGAAGGATGTGAGAAATGTTTATATGTCACTTTAAAATCAGTACAACGTTACGAGGTGGACGTAAATGATGCCGTCCATGACTTCCATATCATGATTATTATGTTTGGATGTGTCGTATACCTTCGTCATCTATTCACGTCACGTGATACCAAATTTAGTGTACGTGAAGATCGCGAAATGGTTGTGAGCACTCTATGAGCGTGGTATAATGTTATGTTCTTACATGACACGCTTGTCAGTATTTTTATGTTTTGCACCAGTCATATATTTCGTCATCCATTGACTTCACGTACCACCAAATTTAGTATATACAGAGCTAGCGAAACGGCCGCGAGCGCATGATGAAGGGCCCATTATACTTCAATGTAGCAATGACGCGCGCGCACGCTGTGCACAGTGGGGCTACCTTAGCAAGACGCGAACAACGTCCGTCGGCGCGGCCTGACGGCAACCGGCACGAAATGCGACATGCTGCGTTTCGCGCCGGTGCGTTACCCAGACAACACTGCGTCTCCGTCTTTTCTACGGAGGGACGCCGGACGCGCTGAAACGCGCCCGCATCAAAGCAACGCAGCCCGGCGCGTGCCTGCGAGTATATGGCAGGACCGGCGCCTGGCGTGGCAAAGCTGGCGTGTCACGACGAAATCAGCGCCGGCGTGCATGCTCACCACGTCACGTCGAAATGTATTGGCACCTTGACTGTGGCATGTAGTCATGTTCTCACATGACACGCATCTGATGATTATCCTGTTTGCACCAGTCAAATACCTGCGGCATTCATTGGCGTCACATAATACCAAACTTTTCATATGTGAAGCTAGTGAAACGGCCGTGAACGCATCATCAGTATGGCAGGTAGTCATGTTGTTACATGACACGCACGTCATAATTATCATGTTTGGATGTGTAATTTACCTATGTCGTCTGTTCGCGTCCCCTAATATCTTGTTTGGTACATGTGAAGCTAGCGAAATGGCCACGAGCGCATCTTGAGCGTATCGTGTAGTCATGTTGTTACATGACACGAATCTCCTGTTTATTACCTTTGTACCAGTATCATACCTTCGTCAGTCATTCACGTCTTATAATACCTTATTTGTTATAAGTGAAGCTAGTTAAACGGCCGCCGGCGCATCATGAGCGTGAAATGTAGTCATGTTGTCACATGACACGCAACTAATTATTATCATGTTTCCACCAGTCAGGTACCTTCGTCATTCATTCACGTACCGTAAATCAAACTTTGTATATGTGACACTAGCGAAACGGCGGCTCGCGCATCATAATCTTGGGATGTAGTCATGTAGTTACATAAAAGCATGTCATGATTTTAATGTTAGGGTCTGTCACTTGTGTTCGCCATGCAATAACGTCTTACCATACTACTTTTGCAACATGCCATGTGAACGAAACCACCGAAAGAGCTGCAGTACCATGACTTGTAAATCATAACATTTATGACGTACGTGCCATGATTTTTATGTTATGACTAGTCAATTATGCTCCTCATACAGTGATGTCATGTCATATCATTTTCAGTATCGATACCATTATTGAAACGGCCAGGAAAGCTAAATGTCGTGGGCGGGTAGATAGGTAGGTAGATAGATAGATAGATAGATAGATAGATAGATAGATAGATAGATAGATAGATAGATAGATAGATAGATAGATAGATAGATAGATACGCTCAATGTAGCCGAAGTTCGCTAAGAAATGCTTCGCATTTAATAAAATAGAGAACACGGACAGGTACATGCACACCTGTCCATTGCAGGCCTATAATACGTGCTTAACCTGGCCGATTTTCAGCACAGCATACACGTGTATCACTTTGGGGACCTGCGACATGTAGGAATTCAATCCAAGCATCTACGGTCGCAAAAATGGTCTCATGCTGTCTAGTTGCAGTGCAATCTTTAGCGCATCGCAAAAAAACTGTTTCCTTCGTGAGGTTATGCTTCATTCAATGACGCTAAAAGTAAAATGAAACTATGACTCAAAGATCATGACTTGCTGTCTGTCCTGCACAGTATGAAAAAATTTCAAGCTTGAATTTATCCACACGAACATCTGACCAGAAAGAAGTTAAATATATTTACTTGTGGGGTTCAATGCCGCAATCCGGCAATACCTACACTACGAATGATAGGAAAAGAGCAATAATGCCCACCAAAGTGGTGTGTTTCTTGAGAGAAAACGTAAAATTGCTGGAACGACATTTTGCAAGCCTCTGAAGACGTAACCATAAGGCCTTTTCATTTATCATACATTGAGCAACCATAGAGATTTTCTTGGGGGGAACAGACCTCCTGAATTGGTAGGCCTCACTTCTCGTAATACAATGACGTGAACACCTAAAAAACGTTTGTGGAAGTTGGTGCGTATTATTAGTTGTTTCGTTATTTACAGCGGAAGTATTTAGGGCTGGTTTTCTCGCTAGTTAGTACAATTACGTTATTTTTTGAGCTAATGAGTTGTAACTATAGCCTTTACGGCTATATTTAAAACCAACATCCGTGAGTTCTTATAGCGCTTTCTCCAACGTAGGCACACGCAGATTGGGTAATTTAGCAGCGTACTCGCACCGTAGTGTTTATAGAGAATTTTAATTTCTGCTGCATAACGAAAAAGATTAGGCGTAATAACAGTAATTGATAAGTTAGCCCCTTGCAAACAAACCAATCTTATAACGCAGTCAGCGTTCGCCAACACTAGCCGCCATAAGACATAATGCGGCATTTACTATTGGCTTGAAAAGTGGCAACATTAAAGTATTTTCACTCCAAACCTTCCAGTTTGATCGTCGAATTATACCTTTGAGGTGCTGTACTGTTCGCCAAAAAGAAACACCAAATATATATACTTGCTTTCAAACTTTGAAAATTAACGAAGCTTGTTAATTCAGGTGCATATTACGGCAGAGCTCTTCGACATCAGGCAATGTTATTGGCACAGACATGTTGAAATATTATAGTTTTTTTTCAATTACTCAAAAAGTGAAGCGTAAAAGGCTGTATCAAGAATCACTAATAGTTGAATAACCGTGAAGTACCACTACAATGCCGCGTAGGAGCCATAACGTTTGCCCCTTTATTGCGACCTTCCTTTCACGAAAAGTCACGTTACGCAGTTCTATCGCTTGTACACGTCCTCAATTCATTCACACTGAGCTTCATTTAGGCTTATAGAGGGGCATGGGAAGAGTTGCTCGAACTTACTACAGACTATGTCGTCGTTTATGCGTGGCCCGTACAGCAGTGAAGAGGGAATAAATTCATCTGATTCTGAGTGTAGGAGTAATGTTCTGAACTGCAATTTGTTTCCAATACCTACAGCTGCTTCAAAACACGCCGCCCACTTTCTAGTAACTTGAAGTTGGAAGGCAACTCGTGATGCCGGGACGTGGTTGCGCTTCCTAAACTGTATTCCAAGCACCTTTTCCCGCGGAGGGAGTTTGCGAAAATTCATGTCCTGCATTTGAGCTCCGAATCTGCTCTGGACCAGAAATGGGAGTGCATTACCTGAGAACACGCGGAGAGTACGCGTGCCTCCGCGAAATAGCGCTCTCGATCCGCATGTCTGATCCGTGCGGAAGATGTAGAAAAAGACGGCGTCGGAAGTGGGGAGAAGCCGTAATTGAATTTCGATATGGAGTTCGTATGATAAAAACGCAGTCGATGCGGGAAGCACACCATTACATATCTTGCTTGTGTTTGCTTGTCTTACACCTATATAGGGCGGGTGAGTAACGTACTATGCTATTCGGAGGAATGCAAAAACGACTCTGCGTGACCGAAAAACGGATGCATGAATTCAATGGCCTTTTCATCTAGCTTAAAGAAGCTCGCATCTGACCTACCCAAGGAGTGTCGATGTGTGGTCTCAGTAAGGTGAAAGATGTCGTGTCGGTGTGCTCCCGTTTTCCCAAAGCGTTGTTTTTAGACGTCGGGTTTTATAATGTTGAGATCTGTTAAAATAAAATTATTGCAATTATTACACATTATTCTAGAAGCTGTTTCACAGCTCAAGAACTTAGGGGACTGCCCCTTTATTTACACCATGTTTTGGCCACACAAAGAAGAAAATACGGAAACCTGTCCTACCGTCCTCCTAGCAATGAAAATGCCTGTACTGTGATTATGGTGGGAGGAAAAAAGGAGAAAATGGCAGTGCTACTCACTGAGCACACCACAAGTCTAGATTGAAATGGTGTCATGCTATAGCGTGATATACTCATAAATATGCCATCCCCGAGGTTACTGAGTTCAGAAGCCTGTCTCGATGTGACAGCAATTTTCCAGGTGCGAGTAAGAACAAAAAGTGTTTGGTCATTTTATACGCATGAAGAACAAGACAATTTTTAAGGTGTTGGATACCAATATGGCATAAACGTCCTGTATTGCACCGATGATAAAATGTCAGAAAATTTCAATTTTTAGTAGAAAGAACCTTGTCTCATGTGCCAGGAAAAGGGAACTGATGTATCATCAGTAATCTGCACTAACATATACGTTATAAAAAATTGGAGTCATACATGTAATTTCATTTTCACTGGACATTGAATTATTAGGCAGAACTGGGTGCTACTAAAAACTCCCTCTATGAAAGCGTGAACTGTCTCTGTCAGATGCTTTTTTGTCACATTTGTCCGCCCATTGTAGATCGTATGCATGTGTGCCCAATCTGAAAAGAAAATTAAAATGAAAGCATATCGATCAGCACACACCAAGAATACCTGAATCATTTTATACAACGTCAAGCAACAAGTGCATTAGTCATCTCTCTGCCACACCTTTAAAGATGAGTACTGTTATACGGCTGTCAAAACACAAATAAAAAATATCGTACACATTTGCTGATATTCGTTGAATCATTATCACGAATATAGGTTTCTCTTTATTCTAACATAAATCTAGATGAGAGTTCAGCGATTGAGTCTGAAGGTTCTAGACTAAATTTTCTGTTGGACCTGTAACTTTTTTCATGGTTTAGAAGGAATTGAAAAAGTGCCAGTTTTTACGGTTACTTAACACACTCCTATTACAGAAAAAAAAAGCTTTTTCCCAGTTTTTATATTCAAAAGAAGCTATTTAGGTTCATCTTTAAAGCTGATTTATTGGACAAAATACTTCAAAATGATAGACATTTAGATGAAAGAGAGGTAATCCTCAACGCTATTTCTTCATCAGTGAATGTGCGGATTAATCTCTTAGAAATGCGAGGGACGTCACGTCATTTCTGAAAGCCTTATAGGTTCAGTTCATTTCTAAGCAGATTACCACCCTCCCCGGAACAAGCTTAGAAGATAATCTGTCACAGGACAAGTTTTAATGGTGTAGTGTGGGCATGCCTTAAAAACGCCCAATTAGGAGGCTAATTAGGGGGCATTTGCGAAAGCGTAAAGTACAAACGAGAGGGTACCAGCAGAGGTAAAAAATAAGTATTTCGTTATTTATTTATCTACGTGTGCGAGCAATCACCTACCGATGCAAAAAAAAGCGCCAAGCCTGCGTGGAAGGCGCCTGAATAGTCACAGCGAAAGCTAGAAGAGTGGCCTGTCAGAGCCTTTCCAAAACACTTATTGGGTAAACACTGCAAGCACACTCTCTTGGCACCCACTAGGCATTAATAATAAACTTTAGGGAAGTAGGCCAGAATTCGCTTTTGTATTTGTTGTATCGGTATTTGTGTCACAGACTGGCTGTCCACTGCTCGCGCGTGGAGTTCTCAGCTCTGTTCGCTTCCTTCTTCCCACCAAGAACTTTTATAACACACTACCGCAGATAATAAACGTCATTCCTTCGTCTGTTCTCGAAGCGTGTGAACGTGTGTTCCTTTCGTGCCGTGGCCAGTAGGCCCCGGCGTCATAACAGTGGCGGCGAGTCGCATCAAAAGCAGAGCCTGACACTCGGACTTTGCAGACAGCCGTGCTGACAACGTCCATAGCTTTCCAGATGCTTCCGAGTTTCGACGACAGCACAGATAAGTGGAACCCGTAATTGATCAAAGTAGAAGCTTACTTCGAAGCAAACGGCATTACGAAATCCAGCAAAAGAAAGCACTTCTTGTGGCAACGCTGAGCACGCAGACCGTTCAATTCCTTGCCGGAAGAGTAGCTCCCCGAAAGCCAAATGCCTTGACTTGACTTACGGCAAAGTTACGAAAACCTTGAAAAACACTATGACCCCAAACGTAACAAAATTGCGGAGAACTACAAGTTCTTCAGCCACTGCTAAGTGGTCGTTGAATCGGTTCGCGCGTTTCTCATCGAGATCCGCCACCTTGCAGACAACTGCAACTCTGGCAGCTCCCTAGACACAATGATCCGGGACAAGATTGTTTGCGGTGTAAGTACGCTCAAGTGCAGTAACAAAACAGCTGCTAGCGGAGAACGAGCTAACGCTAGAAGAAGCCGAAGCGATAGTAACATCTGCCGAAGCCGCAGAAAGCGATGCGCAAAGCATTTCAGCAGAAGCGACACCGCTCTTGAAAACGCAGGCGCGTCGACACACCTTTCAGAGAAAAAGCTGAAATCGCAGGTGGCCGAGAATGCGGAAGATGTGCACGCAAGTTTTAAACACGAAGCTAACAGCTGCAGCTGGAGCAACACGCGTTGTTATCAGTGTGGTGTGTGGTCTACGTGGGCATATTGTGTTCCAGCCGCCGAAGCAAGGAAGCAGGGTCCGCTGCGCCAGGCCTACATGGAAAAGAGTTAACAGTGCAAGAAACAACGTCGGAAAACTAAAATGCGAATGATCATATCTGGATGGTGCTGTCAGAATGAAAGAGCAGACTCGAGCCACCGATTCGCCATGCGTTCAATTGGGCTAGTGTGGAGCTGACAATGGAGGTGGACACAGGATCCCCTGTGTGTGTCATAGCCAGGAATCTTTCAAAAAACATTGTAAGCCCTGGCCGAAGTTGAGACCTTCACAGCTTAGCATTTTGTGCTATGCGGCAAGACTGCCGGTACAAGGTGAACTTGAACTGATGGTTACGTACCAAGGCGTCTCGGTGAAATGTAAGCTGGTAGAACTAGACTGCGCTGGACCAAGCTTATGTGTACGAGACCTCATAAAAATGCTGGACAACGCTTGAGTTTCAGTACTAGAAGTTTGAAGAGGGATGGCACCGGGCACAGTGCAAGCCATCAGCCACGACAACACTCACGCTGAATACACAGATGTCTTCTCAAATGAATCGGGACTGATCAAGCGGCCCCCAGCTAGCTGGTTGCTGAAGGACGGCGCTGTTCCCAATTTTCGCAAAGCAAGATCACTTCCGTGTGCTATTCGGGACAAAGTGGCTTACGGGTTGGAACAGCTAATGTCGCTGGGCATTATATCAACCGTAAAGCATTAGGACTGGGCGACGCACATAGCACCCGTACGTAAAAAGGACGGCACAGTTTGTATTTGCGGGGATATTAAAGCCACGTTGAATTAGGCTTGTCAGACGAAGCAATATCATCTTTCGGTGATGCAGGACATGTTTGCGTCATTAGGGGGAGGAGAGGTGTTCAGTACACTAGACCCAAAAGATGCCTACAACCAGGTGCCATCGAACAAGAGTACACGAGAGCTGAGCGTAATTAACACGCATCTGGGGCTCTTTTGTTACAACAGGCTGCCGTTCGGTATTTATTCGGCTCCGGCCACAATTCAAAGAAAATTGGATACCACGTTTGCAGGTCTTTCAGTAGTGCAAACGTACATAGACGATGTACTTGTGTCTGAAAAAGCGGCCGTCTACGGAGCCAGGCTGAAAGCAGTTTTGCAGCGCTTTCGCGAACATGGAGTAAAAGCTGAGGTACGACAAATGCACTCATCAATAAATATATTCTACCATACAAGTTAGGGATAATCGTACTTGCTGTTGTTGACATTTTTTTTGCGTGCAGTTAAGTTACCACTCCTGTCTGTTCCCGAATGAACGTCTGCAATGTTCGTTATTTAAAAAAATATATAAACCAATTTCTCTAGGGCTCATTGCAATCTTTCCCGTTAGTAACTATAGCGTTCTTCGAATAAAAATAGAGTAAGGTGGAAAATATTGAAAAAGGTAAGTCTCCTACTGTAATATTACGTTCGCACATAATAAAGATACTATAAAAATACATCCGAATAACTTTCTCCATTTCCCGAAGTACAGAACTTATAAGTTCATTGTCAGCTTACCAGGCTTCTACCAGCACAAGCTCCTTTCCTTGTTGCCTTGAATAGCGCAGTGCAACACAGCGCCATGGCTGAGTGCCACCTACCGCGCAGTTGTCGAGAATACCTTGCGTGAGAGCTCTGGAGATTTCGTCGACGCGCAAAAGAGGGCGAGCGAGGCGGTGATTGACTCATTGGCTGACAGATGGCGCAGCACTCCTAAAAAAAAGACGGACGATTGACTGATTGGCTGAGAGATGGCGCAGCGCTCCTGAAGAAGACGGAGCACTGAAGGACTTCTTGTAGCTTCATGTGAGCGGTGTTGACAAAGGGCGCTTGAGGGTGACGAGTGATCTTGAAAATGCTTTTTGAGGAAAACAAACTTCATCTACCAGCACGCTCATAAGCGATTGCAAGGTTTCCCATTAAGGCATGACTCTATCTCCATGTTTGCAGGTGTACTCATGACAGTGTCACGTGGTAATGACGTCAGTATTAGTTCACTTTATTTTTTATACAAGGAAAAGGGAACGAAGGCGTTTCATACGACTTACAAAAGCCTCTCGACCTGAAGGTCATCAAAGATACGCATTTCTTGCACAGACAAGAAACAACTACACATTTTGAAATATTGTGTACCACATGCGCGCTGATAAAAAATGGTGCAAACTAAAAGAAGCAACACTTAGCACACTACAAATACAAAAATATTACGCATAAAAAAAAGCAACGAAACTGGATGCATTTTCTCACCACAGTGATTTCCAGTTTGAAACGTTTCTCACAGGGAGGTAGCCAGATTTTTTTCAGGAGGGCTGGGGGAAGGTTATTGTATGTTCATGCATCATGAGTTGGCATGTGTGCAGCCTCTATATATATATATATATATATATATATATATATATATATATATATATATATATATATATATATGTGTGTGTGTGTGTGTGTGTGTGTGTGTGTGTGTGTTTGTGTGTGTGTGTGTGTGTGCACTAAAATGAATGAATTTTTTAAAATAGTGACGCCCCTCCCCTTGGCTACGCTCCTAATTTTCGATTTCGACAAACGCGTTCGAGTGCTTACCGAGTCTGTACCACAGTGCCGAGAACACTGCCGCAAAGTTTCTTCTCTTTATTTGTTGCACGTGATCATAGTTGTAGGTCATCTTTGTTTTTAATGCTGCAGTAAATAGAGATGTCCGCAACTACCATTGAATTGAATAACTGCCAAAGAAAACATGTCAAGTAAACAAAATGCATTAGAACATAGGTTGAATACACCTCTGCCACCGCCTTGTTATTTCGCGCGAGTTTTTTTCTTTTTTTTACAATGGCTCATTTTTGTATTCAAACGTTTAAAGCAGAATTCACGCCGAAAAAAGCCTTATATGAACCACCTCGAAAACAGGAGTTTGCCACCTTTTGTGATCGAAAAGAGGCAGTTTGTGGGAAAGCTTGAACAGTTGGAAAATTCTTAAACACAGGACGTCACTATAGCCGACCTTTGTCTTCTTGCGAATTGCCGCCTTCAAAAAAGAGATCTCGCCTCTCACAACATCGGCTCCAGTGGCACTCTAGTTTCGTGAATATCCCTGTATTCTTACAAAAGTCGTACGACTGAACTGATTGGTGTTTCTTTCAAATTGCAGCCCCTTTTTTTGAAACACAAATCTAGAGACTAAGGCTAGGAGCCAAAATTGTAGAATTGCCAGACTGTACACTGAACCGTATGTAAGTTGCGCACTCATAATATTGAAAGATCTTCCTATGTTCGATGGTTCGGTTTCACCTCGGTGTATTTCCGTGAAGTCGCGACGTTGAAGAAGGCAGCAGTTCGGGTCTTCAGGAAACAATGCCTGTTTTATTTTATCAATGTCAGCCAAATGTGCCTTATCCAGCTGTCCACAATTCCTGTCTCTAGCCCTTTTTCGCTCTCGCCCATCGCCAGCCTTCGCGTGTGCTTTGCTGTCATAGGGGAGGGAGCCCCTTCATGCAGTACCTCACAACGGATATCATATGAAGTAATTTTCGTTTGGTTGTGTACAGTTGCTTGGGGTGGCGTCTCGCATTCCTCGTGTTCACTATGTTTGAGGTGACGCTGGCTCTGTAATAGGATGAGGTGTTTTGAGATAGCACGTCGTCCATCGTGGCGCTATGCGGGCAACCAATGGAGATGTGTTCCCACAACGCTTATAGTTGCGTTGCGCCGTGATGCGGTGGCGGCGTTGCTACGAGCCACAAAAAAAGAGAGCACGGGGGAACGAATTCGCAAGAGGTACGATACTGTACTAGGAAACACGTCTACCGCATCTCCGAGAGAAATCGCTCGAAAGCATGCGTGGCGCAAGCAGCGTGACTTCTTATGCAGCGTCACATCACGACCATTCCCTGAACTAAGGTGGACCGACGACTCCCGTTGATAAGCGCGTGTTTGCATAGGCACTGAAATATAGGAGGCAGTTGCAAGAGTACAAGTGAGTGAGTGAGAATTTATTAGAAGGCAGAGAGGTCGGCCTGAGCTAGTTCGCTCAAGCCTGCTACTCTACACAGGGGATAAGGGAAAGGGGAAAGAAAGAGGGATGAAGGGTGATGATGGGGACAAGAAGAGGTGGTGCGTATGTACAGTAGCCACTTAGTATAGTACCCTACAGTCTAGTTTCTAGTCCAGTGCTTTTTATAAAGTTTAGAACAGCCTTTGTAGCAGTTTTTGACACTGGTCGTTCATTGCTGACAATATGTGGCTTTCACTTATTGGTGTTCGTCCAATGCTTGCCAACGTTGCAGTTAGCATTTCTCTTTGTGCAACGTATAATGCACAGTCACAAAATATGTGAGCTATCGTTTCGCGCACTTGGCAGCGTTCACAATTTGGGCTGTTCGCACGGCCGATTAGGTGGGTGTAGTGACGAGTGAAGCATGTCTTCGGCTGATTTTATCTGGAAGACGAAAAGTCATACTGGGGTCTGTTTCCCGCAGACGCTTGTTCCGGTGATCTGGTAGCAACCAGTAAGTGGCAGCGCATTCGCGCATGGGTGATCTCAACAATGTGTTGAAGTCACCTCGCGAGTAGGGTACTTTGACGTACATAGGAGCGTTGTATATTGCCGCTCTTGCTTCGCTATCGGCTGTTTCGTTGCCAACCAGGCCGCAGTGTCCAGGAATCCATTGGAGTGTAATCAAGTGACCACCCCTGTGTGTTAAGTCAAATGCTTGGACGATTCTTAACGTTAACTCGTAAAATTGGCCTCTTCTTTAGCAAGAATGGGTAGCTTGAAGCCCTGATTTTGAATCAGACAGAATCGTCCATTTACGCGGTGCTTGGTCGTTCACAAATTTTATGGCTTCTTGTATAGCAACAAGTTCTGCAGCTGTCGAAGATGACCTATCATCTAATTTGTATTGTCGGGAAATACCTAGTTGAGGGATCACGAAGGCTGCAGCTGAGGCGGATGAAGTTACGGATCCATCGGTGTAAATGTGCACAGAGTCGCTGTATCGGTCATCTAAATGTGCCAAGGTGAGTTGCTTGAGGGCAATATAAGAAACATGCGACTTATACGAAATTCCACGTATGTGAAGGCACACCAGCGGTTTAGTCAATGTCCATGGAGGCACTGCAGGGATTACGGCAGGTGCAAAGCCTGACGGGATCATGTACCTATGCGCATCGAGGCATCGCGAATAGGTACAGCCTGGTCGGTCCAATTGTAGCGAAGACAACGGGTGCTGTTTATGTCGGGTCAGCAGACGAAGGTGCACTCGAAGAGGCTCACAGGACGTGTAAACCTGTATAGGGTAGGTGCGTGACTCCTCTATAGTGCCAGAGGTAGATGTGCACCGTGGCAGGCCAAGGCATATTCTCAGTGCTCGTGCCTGAAGGCTCTCTAAAGTACGAAGGCACGTTGCCCGCATGCTGGAAAGCACAGGTGAGCTGTACCTTATATAGCCCACAAACAATGCCTTGTATAACTGCAGAAGACGTTTCTCCGAAGGGCCCCATCTCAGTCCTGCTATAACACGAAGAACATACACAAAACTGATTAGTTTGTTTCTCAGCACAGTCACATGCTTTGACCAGGACAGGTTGCGATCAATGACGACCCCTAAATAGCGGTGGTGCTTAACCACGGGAATCACTGCTCCGTGAGCGAAGATTGGGTACCACGACATTGATTTCTTCGTAAATGCCAATGCAGCACATTTTGCTATTGAAAGTTCCAGGCCCTGACGACGTGTGTACTTAGATGTTATTGATGTGCCTTGTTGTAGCCTTGCTCGCAGTTGTGGTCGCGTTGCTCCAGATGCCCATATGCATATGTCGTCCGCATACGCACTGATTCTGACAACGTCGGGAAGCTCAGCTTCAAGGCCAATGAGTGTTATGTTAAAAATCATGGGGCTCAGGATGGCGCCTTGCGGAACTCCACGGCTTACGAGGTGCCTGGCCGTGTCACCGTCGGATGTCGACATAAAAATGGTACGTCCTCTGAGATAGCTCCCTATCCATGCGTGTGGTCGGCCACCTACGCCGATGTCTTCAAGTGCGTCAAGAATGGCCTCATGGTAGACGCTATCGTACGCGCCCTTTATATCTAAGAAAATGGCCCTTACCAATCTCCGACGTTGTCTTTCCTTTTCAAAAGAAGAAACTAGATCTACAACACCATCTATAGATGATCGACCTCTACGGAAGCCATTTATAAAATCTGGTAAGCCGACATTATTCTCCAGCAGCCATTCCAATCTTGCCAGCACCATGCGTTCCATCACCAGCACCATGCGTTCGGGGATGGATGCGATCCATCCCCGAAATAGCTGATGATGATGTAGTTCCGCCCTCGTATAAGGTGTTTAGGAAAGACCGAACTACAAGGGGAGGTGGAATAACCGTACTTGTGAAAGAAACACTGCAGGCCTCATTAATTGGTTACATTGACGACTTAGAATGTGTATGCATTAGGCTGTCTTGTTGGAGCCACATTTTCATTTTGTATGCACTTTACAGACCCCCAGAGGCTGCGTTTGAATCCATGAAAAAGTTAGCTGAACATATGTCTCAATTTTGCAACAACAAAATTTTGTTAGCAGGTGATTTTAACCTCCTTCTGTTGACTGGGAACGTTATACGACAGGACCATTGTACAAAAAAGAGACTGAGATTGTGTTTAACATCATGCTAACCCATAACTTGATGCAAGTTGTGAGGGAGCCAGCTCGTGTGCATGGATCCTCTAGTTCGATTTTGAATTTAGTATTTATAAGCCGTGAACTCGAGCTGCACTCTGTTTTAGTAGAACAGGGCCTGTCCGATCATAAATTGGTTACAGTTTCTTTTCCTCTTAACAAATTTCCAAGTACTAAAAAATCTTCAGTGCGTACCTTTAAAGATTACTCGCGAGCAGATGACGTATCTGTAATAGAATACATGGAGTCGTGTTTTGCTGTCTTTGAGGTGGGCGATGTCGAGACAATGTGGAATCAATTTAAAGAAATGTGTCATCATTGCATCAATTGTTTTAACCGAATAAACAGAAAAAAGTGCACAAAACAACTCCCTGGATAACGCGAGATATAATTCACTTAAAACGAAAGATAAAACGCTTAAGGCAGAAGCATGCGCAGTCTCGTTCCCTCTCAGTCCTCAAAGACAGCCTTGCACAGGCTATACGCTCATCCAGAGATCACTATTTTAAGACGCTGCTGCCCAACTTCATAAAAACTGACCCGACTAAATTCTGGAACTACATTGGTGACAGAAAGAAACCTCTCACCGAAATGGCAATTGATAGCGTGATTGTAACCGATCAAAGAAAGATTGCTGATCATCTTAATGCGTATTTTCAAAGTGTGTTTTCCGGCTCTAGTGTTTATGTTCCAAACGGTAGAGTGTTCGACCCATGCGAAGTCTCTTTCGTGTCTTATTCTGGTATTTTTTCGATGCTTCTGAATCTTAATTCTAAAAAGTCCTGTGGACCCGATAATCTCCCAAATGTGTTCCTAAGAAGATATGCCGAACATGTCGTAAATTCCTGCATGAAATCTTTCGTATTTCATTGTTGTCATCAAAGCTACCATGTGACTGGAAAGCCGCACGCGTAAGTCCTGTATTTAAGAAAGGTGATCGCTTGTCGCCTCAATATTACCGACCCATATCCTTGACCTCACCCTGCTGCAAATCAATGGAACACATAATTGCTACACAAATTGGAAATTTTTTGACTCAACATTCAACTCTGACCAATTTTCAACACGGCTTTAGAAAGGGATATTCGACAGTGACGCAACTAGTTACAATAATCCACTCATTTGCACTTAACCTGGATAACAATAGGCAAACTGACATAATATTTTTGGATTTCAGTAAGGCATTCGACAGGGTTCCACACGACAAATTGATCTTGAAACTTAAACGTATTGGCCTTCCCGAAATCCTTGTAAACTGGATTGCTGACTATCTAAATAACCGTGAACAGTTTGTTGCTATTAATGACCAGCGTTCGCAGTCTCTACAGGTCGCATCAGGTGTACCCCAAGGAAGTGTCCTAGGGCCATTGCTTTTTCTTTTATACATAAATAATATTGTAAATGTCATCACCCCTTCTGTACGAATTAGATTATTTGCAGATGATTGTGTTTTGTTCCGGGATATTAACTCTTTAGATGATCAAAATGAACTTAACTCAAACCTTCATAATATTCATCAGTGGTGCAATGAGTGGGGAATGATCTTTAATGCAGAAAAGAGTGTCTGCATGCGTTTGACACGTAAGAAAGTTTCACTAAATAATACGTACCAGCTTGGGTCTTCAACTCTTAGAGAGGTTACAAGCTACAAATATTTGGGCCTAACTATAACTAGTAATTTGTCTTGGAACATGCATGTAGACAACATATGTTCAGCTGCCTTTCGGAAACTTGGTTTTCTAAGACATAAACTGCGTACCTGTCCTGCCAATGTAAAGCTTCTTAGTTATGATTCTTTTATACGACCTAAACTGGAATACGCCAGCATTGTATGGGACCCTTACACTAAGCTTAATATTAACAAACTTGAGCGGGTTCAAAAAAAAGCTGTTCGGTTTATATATTCAAAATACTTACCGTCGGATTCACCTTCCGCGCTGATGTCTGCAAACGACATTCAGACCCTTGAATCCCGCAGACGCGAACAACGGCTGGATTTTCTTCAATTATTACTTAATCAAAAACTCAAAATTCGATTCATCGCCTTACTTATCCTTTCTGTTTACAAGGAACACACGACATCATCATCCCAATTTGCTAACCCCATTTTTTGCGAGAACCGATGCCTTTATGTATTCTTTTTTTCCGCGAACAGTGTCGGACTGGAACAAGTTATGCGAACCTCATTCATTGTAACGTATGTGTAACGTATTGTAAAGTATGAGGTATGCAATGTATTGTCGTTGTTTGGCGTAAGTTACTACTTGTGTTGTGGAACATAGTGTAATGTAGTATTGTAGAGCTGGGTGTGTTGTTGCTTTGCATATTGAAGTTTATTGTAGTGTATAGAGCGAAGCGTGATGTTGTTACATAACGAAGTGTATTGTAGCGTGTAAAACAAAGTGTGTTTTTCGTATGATGTACGTCATTACGTCTGTGGTATGCGTGACGTGCCCTTCCTGCTTGGACCACTTAGTGCCCGCAGTATGTATTAAATAAATAAATAAATAAATCACCTTACCGATGCAATCGGCTAGGGCAATGGGTCTATAAGAAGACAACTCGTGTGAACACTTGCCTGGTTTCAGTAAGGCCACTATGCGGCCACACTTTCAACTCTCTGGTACTGTCGCTGTTTCCCACGTATGGTTGTAAAACGACAAGAGAGCCTGCCTTGCTTCCTGGCTGAGGTGATATAGAGCCGAATAAGTAATTCCGTCAGGCCCTGGTGCGGACGACCGTCGGGACGTAGAAATCGCAGCGTCGAGTTCGTGCATTGTGAATGGCAAGTCGAGGCGATCGTCGCTGGATGGCGGTGAGGCTAAATACGAAGGTGATATCGATGAGGAGGTTATACCTACGAGTAAGTGGCAGTAATCTTCTGCAACCTCTACTTCAGGTCGACCTTGCTTTAGAGCCAAAGATCGGAAAGGGAACAACTGTTGAGTGGGCGTCTGAAGGCTTCGGACAGTTTGCCATATTCGAGACAGGGGTTTTCTGGGATCAAGAGAGTTACAAAATACCCTCCACCGTTGCCTATCGAGCTTATAGAGGTGTCGCAATACATGTCGTTGTGCTTGGCGTGCTGTAGATAGGTCAGCTGGTGATTTCGTCCTCCTGTATTTTCTCTCTGCCCGGCGACGAATTGCACGAAGGTATTCGTATTGTGCGTCAAGTTGTGATCTTGGTAGCGACACATTCACAAGTTTTGTATGCGTTGTTAAGGCTGATGCAATTAGGCTTTCTATTTCAGATATATATTGAATGTTCCCGCACTGAGCATTTACAGAAGCTTGGAATCCTGGCCAGTCTACGCTTTTCACAGGCCGGGGAGACGAACGTTGGAAACCTTTTAGCTGTATATATGTAGGGAGATGGTCACTTCCATGTGTTTCAACGTCTACAAACCAACAGGTGGTAGGCAAGAGACTTCTGCTCACAAAACATACGTCTAGACAGCTGCTGTACGATGCGCCACGGAGGTAAGTAGGTGATCCATCGTTAATGGACATAAGGCCTTGATTGAGCACAAAATCGGCAATGTCCCTGCCGCGGGTGTTCATTGAGGCAGAACCCCACATGGGATGATGTGCATTAAAATCCCCAACTAATACATGTGGTGCAGGGCAAGCATGGAGAACAGACAAGAGATGGGGACAATCCACGTGGCTTCTAGGAGGAATGTATCCACCAATGATTGATATTGAACGTCGCTTGTGCTTTATAGATAGGCAAATATAGTCGTTAGAAGCATGAGGAGCCACGGCATGTCTCACGTACGGTAAATATTGACGTACGCATATGATTAATTTGCTCGCATTTCGATGATCACGTGACCACAAAGTGACGTATCCGGAAATACGAAACGACGACATCATATTCGGCTCACATATTACAACCAACGGAAATTTGTATTTAAACATCCGTTGTTGAAAGTCAGACAATCGGCTTCGCAAACCGCGTGCGTTCCACTGTATTATGGCAGAGGTGCGCACACGTTCATCGAAGAAATTCGCCATATTGTTTATGGAAGGGTCAGCAGTAGCAGTTCTAGCAAGTTGAGGATCTGCACTGCTGTTTTCGCTCCTGGTGTGTGTAGCTCGTTGAGAATCACACGAATAGATTTTAATGGATGTTTCAGCATAGTTTGGCTCTTCTCAGTGTCTTGCCTTTCATTTTCCGCCCTCTTTGAAGTTGCAGCCCATGATGTGGTCTTTTTTATTGCTCCAGTCGGTAGCGAAGGCCACTCAGTATCTGAAGCATCGGCGTGCAACGCGGGTGTTGGTCCACTTTCTGCATTCCTGGGACGTGGTGCATACAACATGGGTGTAGCGGCCTGATAATGCGTACGCGTATGTTCATCTGTTGCTGATGGTGATGCATCACTCCTATGTCCACTATGCTTTCGCTGGTGCCTACGTTTTGGACGACGTCTGTGTCGGCGGATGGACGTGACTGCCTCTCTGTGTGTCGAGTTGTCTCTGACCATCTTCCACAGGACGCGAATTTCTTCTTTGATCTTCGGGCACTCCTTCGACGTTGCTTCATGTGCACCAGAGCAGTTTGGGCATTTCAAAGGAACAGCAGTATCGCAGTTTTCCACCTTATGAGACCCGCCGCACCGCTGGCAAGTTGTCTCACTTTTGCACACTGCGCTGACGTGTCCCAACTTGCAGCACTTGTGACACTGCAAAGGCCGTGGCACGTAAGGGCGCACGGGATGTCTCACGTATCCAACCTTCACGCTAGGGGGCAGAGTCTCAGAATCACATACTAGTTTGATGCAGCGAGACCGCCCGAAGCGGCGTATGGCCACGATTTTGACTGTCGATGTCACAAGATTCTGCAGGTCAGCGTCTGTGATGTCAGCGTCGACGTCATTTATCACGCCAGTCTTTGTTCCTTTCCCGTGAGCGAGAAACGCGCGAACTGAAATGCTTCCGAGCTGCGTGACGGCCTTCAGTTTGTCAAGAATGGTTTTGTTTGTCACATCAACTGACAATATGTTTTTCCTGATATTTATGTGAATTTCATTCACTTGAGCAGGTGCAACTCGCTCGAAATAATTAGTCAATGACTGCCTGTTTAGTGAGTTCAGGTTGTCTGATGTGGACATGGGTACATACGAGATGGTGAAACATCGCTTTCCTTTGTCTAGCGCCGGTTGTGGCTCCGCCGTTGATGACGTCCTGCGGAGCTTCCTTTTCAACCGGCGGGTATGGAATGTCCTGAAGTCGGCTTCCGATTCCATCTCTTCCACTGATGAGCTCTCGGTAGAATCATCACAAGGAGCAGATGCGCGGACGCGGTCACCCACATTCGGTCCATCCTTATGCAAACGGCTAGGGCCCGCTGTCTCGTTGGATGGGTGGTCCCCCATCCCGAGGGGTGACGTCTTCCGTTCCGCTTGTTCAGAGAAAGTTAGGAATTCTGACAATTTAAGAAAAAACGATAGCTGTTCAAGGCATAATTATGCCCGAACGTCTCAAGAGTACAATATTTCTATACATTTGCGGGGCGCACCTTTATCTACAGCAAGAGTACAATTTTTCTATAGATAAAGGTGCGCCACGCAAATGAAAATACAACGTGCAAGTGATTCGCACTGTAGATCAGTAGCGGCATGAACAGTCTGCAATTGAGTAGCTCAATCTGTACTGAGGTGTGTCGGCATTTATGCAGGCAGCGCTGCCAGCTTCATCACTGGAGATTGTGTGGGCTTTAGCATAAATTTGACTATTCTCGCCCAGAGATTCATGTTAACAAAATGACCTTGATCAATCGTGAAGATTACGAGGCATTGCGACACCATACACGCCGAGCATTGTTAAAAATATTTGGGAGTGTAAGCTGCACACATCAAAATAATGCAATGACGAAACGTTGCAGCATGTTCCAATGCGCACAGAAATGGGGCCTGCTCAGATATTATTTCGGTTGGCGGAAGGGTAAAAGCTTGAAGGAAGACTATGTCTGATACAGCAACTACCATTCAGGTTTTCAGCGGCGTTGACCATTTGGTAGTTTATAAAATCAACATGCTTGCCTTTACTGTGAATTTATTTGCTTTACGCTGAAATGTTGCGCATTTCTTCATCTTTTCGCGGAAACATCATTGTGGCGTATAATTTTGATTGAAGAGGGGAAATAGGCGAGGATGTTCAGAGAAAGATCTTCATTTTGTCTTTTGTGACGTTGCAGATTTTTGTGTAGTGCTCAATAAGCTGCTGTCTCCAATATCAAATAGAGAAAGCATATTTCTCAGTTGAAGATTTTAACTTTAGCGCAATATATAGGTGATTCACGTAGCACCTAAAATTTCTTCATCCTTTGTTGAATCTTGTATTCGAGCACGCTTCAAACTTCATAAGATGGATGCGGTTTAATTATATCACGAAACATGAGAAAGTGAAGGCAGTTTAGAAGTACTAGTGCCAATCCTTAAAAAAGTGACGCACTGGGCTATCCTCATTGTTATTCTTAAGTTTTAACTTTCTCTTTCTCCTTCGTCTTTTTTCTCTTAAACGTTTTGTCTAGAATTATCTATTTCAATTAGTCTATTGTTGTCTCTCTATTTATATTTCTTTCCTGATCTTCCTATTTTCCTTTACAGTTATTCTCTGCCTTTTATTTTCATTTTATTTACCCTCAAGGCCATGTGGCATTATAGAGGGGAGTGGTTACAAGTTTACAAGGAACAAAATACAGCATGAAAATAAGTTATTCAACAAACGAAAACTCCTCACTATACAATATTAGCTGTGTAAGGACAACGACTTCAATACAATGTTGTTACGCGACATCGGCATAATACGTAAAACATAATACGTAAAAATACATAACATAATGCTTTGTATACTTTTGAACAGTACAAAATTAGGTCATTCTTGACAGAAAATATGGTTATTAGTGTTAGTTACTATGTCTTGGAGTAGATGGTTCTATCCTGCTGATGTGTGAGGTATGAATGATCGATGAAAACACAGCGAGTTTCA
Source organism: Rhipicephalus annulatus (assembly GCA_013436015.1). NCBI lineage: Eukaryota > Metazoa > Arthropoda > Arachnida > Ixodida > Ixodidae > Rhipicephalus > Rhipicephalus annulatus. The sequence continues at coordinate 60,708 of WOVY01000549.1, forward strand.
TAATGCACTGCCAACCCTATGACGGTGGTATATACGATTAGATATGTACGGGGGGTTGAGGATTAGTTGGTCATGAAGGACGGTATGATGGAATATTTTGAAAAAAGTGGTCAGGCGGGATATTTTACGACGCGATGCAAGTGAAGGGAGTCCTAGGTTGGGTTTCATTGAAGTTATACTGGCAATGCTATTGTAGTTAGGCAGTATGAAACCGAAGGAGTTATTCTGTACAAGCTCTAGTGAAGCGATCAAGTTATCGTGGTAAGGATCCCACAAAGAAAAGATAGATTCGAGTTTGGATCTTACAATGTTTTATATAAGATCAATTTTAATGCTGATGGTGCTCTTGAAAAGTAACGACGTATGTACTCTAACATGCGATTGGTATTATCAGTAATGTATTCGATGTGAGGTGCCCAATATAGGTTTGTCGTGATAACAACACCCAAGTATTCATACAAGTTGACCGAATCTAGCGGGACGTTGTTTCAGTGGTATGTTAGCAGGGTGTTGAGTGATCTTGTTACGTGCAATACCTTTCAATTGCCAACGTTCAATCCGTTCGTCATGTGCTGCACCAGGCTGCTACAGTATTAAGATCACATTGAAGGATTGAAACGTCATTATCACTGGTGATTTCACAAAAAATTACGCAATCATCTGAAAAAAGAGTAATGTTAAAAGAAATATAAGACGTGAGGTCGGTAATATACATGAGAAACAGAAGTGGACCAAGGACCGACCCTTGCGGTACTACTGAGTGGACTACAGCAGATGACGAATTGTGATTGTTAGCAGTAACATACTGAACTTTGTTAGATAAAAAACACTCAATCCACTGCAGTAAATTATAGTCAAGGTTTAGTAGGCTCAATTCGCTAAGTAATAGTTGGTGACAGACTTTGTGGAAACCCTTACTGTAGTGTAAGGAAATACAGTCGGCGTATGATGATCGGTCCAAAATTTGATGTACTTTGTGAGTGAATGATATAAGTTGTGTGTCGCATGAAAAATATTTGCGGAAACTAAGTTGTGCAGGTGTTGTGCAGGTCTTCCTTCGTCGCTGAATCTCTAGCCAGTCTTCTCTACTTTAATAGATCTTTTTCTCTCTATGTCTCTCTCTCCTTTTTTGATTCTCTTGCTACGTAATACTCTTTCTGTGTCTGTTTCTTCGCAATATTTTTCACATTCTGCGCATACTACGATCTGGTCTACCTCATGCTTCTTTTCTTCCTCCTCGATGTCTCTCAGGTTCCCAAATTTCTTGTTTGTTTGAAACAGAAGTTGCCAATCGTAGGGTTATTACCTTACCTGCAGAATATAAATGTTGAACCTTTCGCCAGCGTGCTCTAGTACGGTGGGAATGTCGGGTACTTTCAACATTGCAATCGTCATTGATCAGCGAAAAATGCACAACATGCGCACCATACCTAGAGGTTGCATTGCTCCAGAGATACCAACTAGAATTCTGTTCATGCAAATTTCATCAGCACATACCGCAGACCAAATATAATATTTCCTTCGTCTTTTTGATAGGTTCGTTGTTTTTTCCTTACGAATGTTATCTTTTTTTTCTCTATTGCCTCCCATCTCTTCCTTACTTAGAGGGAGTTTTCCGATAGTTGGCAGCTTCAATAGGTAAAGTGAATATTTTTAATGCCTGATCTTACGCGAAAAGTGATGGTTGGTGTCCACGCAAGTGTGGCAAAAAAAAAATCTTCATGTAGTAACCATGCCGCCTCGGCATGTCGCCCCGCGACTGTGCTCTAGTGGCTAAGGTACTCGGCTGCTGACCAGCAGGTTGTGGGATCGAATCCCCCCTCTGGCGGCTGCAATTTCAATGGAGGCGAAAATGCTGTAGACATGTGTACTCATATTCTGGTGCACGTTAAGGAACCCCAGGTGGTCAAAATTTCCGGAGCCTTCCACTACTGCGTCTCTCCTAATCATATGGTGGTTTTGGTACACGAAACATTCCATATCAATCAATTAGGCCTCGAAATGTGATGGTGCAACAACGTAAGCCAAAACTTTTTGTGTTCATTATGAAGTCCTTGTGACGTCACCGTAGCGTCACGATGTGATGTGAAATCACGGCTTCATCAGATGCGTAGGTGGATTTATCTAGAGTGTATAAGAAGCGCTTAGCCGATTCCAGGAACACCGCAGGTGTTAAAAGCTTTGTATGGTTACGATTACGGAACCAATGAAAAGCCATGTCAGCTGCACAAATTTTTCTGGTCGCTCAATACAATTGACCGAGAAGAAGTAAAACTAGAAATTGCGGTGTCCTTAAGCTTCACCTTCAACAGTTGAGCATGATAGCGATATCCTGTTCCTCATGCATAGTTCAATTCTTGATGATGATAATGATGATGATGATGATTCTTGTAACTCTGGCGCACACCCACAAAGGGGGATTGGCCAATAACCGGGCGGCAGAATCTTTAAGTAAAAGGCTCATAGTTTTACAAACACAAAGTAATTTTGGACTGAAAATATTATATGTTCAACATTTAGTGCATGAAACCTTTTCAAAATTGCTATGCACCCACTACGTGCACTTACCCAGAAAGCCCGCGTAAAGCAATTGTCATTGAAAAAGTTAAATATCTCGTTCATTTGCTCTTGAGATACAACGGAACACATTTAGAACAAGTTGCAGTGGTAGAGATGTTACATATAAAGATGACGATTCGTATCGTATATGAGTCAGTGGGATTTCCTGCAAAAGTATTAGTGACACGCCAGTGTGTCGTATCGGCATCTATGATAATCAAAAACGCAATTTCTTTTCTTCCTGAGGCAAGGCGTGAACCTACATTTGGAACAAATGATGGAACCGAGCTTATACTCACTTGCCTTGGAGTTCCAGTGGCACTGCCACAGTTTGGTCTTGAACACCACCTTTTCTGACGTCAACATTGGGCTCCCATAGTGTAACTATTTTCTTGCTAGGTAGGTGGTGGCAAGCTCAATAGGCGTCCCTTTCTGTATTTCTATACAGCATCAGGCACTCAAATGCCCAGCGATAAACACACGCAGCTTAATTGTCTTCGTGATGTAGATGATGATGTTGATGATGATGGATAGAGGGAATCACATAATAATTGTAAGTCTAATGAATTGGAGTGCGCGTTCAAGTAGCGCCCACAATATTATATATGCTACGGGCGAAATGACCCCGCTAACGTAAAGTCCCAAGCTACGAGGCATTGGGAAATATTATACCTAAAGATCATATATTGTATGAGGCTGGGCAGTTCACGAAAGTTTTCAGAAAAATACATCATAATTACTTTTTCTAGTGTAAAACGTTCGAGCTGTAATTCCGTCACATGTGGTGCTCGAGGGGGTCGTCTTAGAAAGCGGGATAGTGGTGCTCTAGTTGCAAAAACTAGAAGCACGGAGATTCTAAAACACTCTTCAGCGTTTTCTACGCACCACTAACTAGCTTTCGCGCTTTCAGTTTAGGTTTTTAGGAGCAGGCCTAGCTTGATCGGCATTGGATCGCAGCAGTGATGCCGGCGGCTGACAACTCCCTTTGTCTTTTTGTTCAGCTGGCTGCAATCCTTGGAACGTGCCCTGCTGCCTGCGCGGATCGACTGCGACTGCCTCCTGAGATCGACGCATGTCCTTTGTTTGACTCGTCACCTTGCGTCGACCATGGTTGGCCGCCTTACGCAACATTGAAACCCTACTACGCAGAAGAAGCCAGTGTGACATCGTCATCAAGGCAGACGGACCATATAACCGGCTGGCGGAACCCTTCGCCCTTCAGTGGGCATTGGATCGCAGCAGTGATGCCGGCGGCTGACAACCCCCTTTGTCTTTTTGTTCAGCTGGCTGCAATCCTTGGAACGTGCCCTGCTGCTTGCGCGGATCGACTGCGACTGCCTCCTGAGATCGACGCATGTCCCTTGTTTGACTCGTCACCTTGCGTCGACCATGGTTGGCCGCCTTACGCAACATTGAAACCCTACTACGCAGAAGAAGCCAGGGTGACATCGTCATCAAGGCAGACGGACCATATAACCGGCTGGCGGAACCCTTCGCCCTTTAGTGGGCATTGGATCGCAGCAGTGATGCCGGCGGCTGACAACCCCCTTTGTCTTTTTGTTCAGCTGGGTGCAATCCTTGGAACGTGCCCTGCTGCCTGTGCGTATCGACTGCGACACCCTCCTGAGATCGACGCATGTCCCTTGTTTGACTCGTCACCTTGCGTCGACCATGGTTGGCCGCCTTACGCAACATTGAAACCTTACTACGCAGAAGAAGCCAGTGTGACATCGTCATCAAGGCAGACGGACCATATAACCGGCTGGCGGAACCCTTCGCCCTTCAGTGGGAATTGGATCGCAGCAGTGATGCCGGCGGCTGACAACCCCCTTTGTCTTTTCGTTCAGCTGGCTGCAATCCTTGGAACGTGCCCGGCTGCCTGCGCGGATCGACTGCGACTGCCTCCTGAGATCGACGCATGTCCCTTGTTTGACTCGTCACCTTGCGTCGACCAGGGTTGGCCGCCTTACGCAACATTGAAACCCTACTACGCAGAAGAAGCCAGTGTGACATCGTCATCAAGGCAGACAGACCATATAACCGGCTGGCGGAACCCTTCGCCCTTCAGTGGGCATTGGATCGCAGCAGTGATGCCGGCGGCTGACAACCCCCTTTGTCTTTTTGTTCAGCTGGCTGCAATCCTTGGAACGTGCCCTGCTGCCTGCGCGTATCGACTGCGACTGCCTCCTGAGATCGACGCATGTCCCTTGTTTGACTCGTCACCTTGCGTCGACCATGGTTGGCCGCCTTACGCAACATTGAAACCCTACTACGCAGAAGAAGCCAGTGTGACATCGTCATCAAGGCAGACGGACCATATAACCGGCTGGCGGAACCCTTCGCCCTTCAGTGGGCATTGGATCGCAGCAGTGATGCCGGCGGCTGACAACCCCCTTTGTCTTTTTGTTCAGCTGGGTGCAATCCTTGGAACGTGCCCTGCTGCCTGTGCGTATCGACTGCGACTGCCTCCTGAGATCGACGCATGTCCCTTGTTTGACTCGTCACCTTGCGTCGACCATGGTTGGCCGCCTTACGCAACATTGAAACCCTACTACGCAGAAGAAGCCAGTGTGACATCGTCATCAAGTCAGACGGACCATATAACCGGCTGGCGGAACCCTTCGCCCTTCAGTGGGCATTGGATCGCAGCAGTGATGCCGGCGGCTGACAACCCCCTTTGTCTTTTTGTTCAGGTTGGTCCCGCCCCACCCCTTTTTTCTAAACGCTCAACCTCTTTCTGCTGCTGTTCCCATGCCCAAGTGTTCTTGCCTGCACCGTTGTGGAGTGTGTTTTTGTTGCTAAAATGTTGTTGGTCAGCGGAGACGTCGAGCTCAACCCTGGTCCCCCGAAACAAGACCCTAGCAAACAGAGCAGTGACGTTCTTCTGGCTATCCAAGATTTAACAAAACACCTTAACCAACGGCATGACACCCTCATTAAATCCATAGACGAAGTGAAAGAAAACCAAAAGTTACTTGAGTCCAAAGTGTTAGATTTGACCACTCGGCTAACTGATCTAGAAAAACGAGTCAATTCGTTTGAAGAATTTCTAGACAGCTCTCACGTGCAGGAAATGATAGCCACCGCCGTTCGAAGTGAACAGGCTTCGTTCCGAGCGCGTCTGGATGAGTTCGAGGATAGGTCTCGTCGTGAGAACCTGATTTTCTACGGAATTGAAGATTCAGCGTCAGAAACTTGGGCCGAGTCTGAAGAAAAGGTCCGATTGATTCTTACCTCTACGTTAAACTTGCAGCTACCTGACGATGCTATTGTGCGTGCTCACAGGCTAGGAACGTTTTCGCGGCATAAAACTAGGCCCGTGATAGCACGTTTCACTTCTTCCAAAACTAAAGATAGTGTTTTGTCCCAGAAGTCCAAGTTTCGCGACACCAATACATCAACCTGTGAGGATTTCTGCAAGGCTATACGCGCCACCCGGAAATACTAATCGACTTCGCCAAGTCAACTAGTCACAAATTTTCTCTTAAATACAATAAAGTGGTCATTGGCAATAAAATATACACCTACTGCGCATCTTCAGATCGCGTGTGGGAAATAGAAACGGACTCGCGTGTCCCCTCAAATCTTCCTAATCGCGACGATCCTGTCATCAGAGGCCCATCTTCTCCACTGTAGCTAGATGCTAACACAAGTTGTAATACCTCTAACCCTGACTGTTGTTTTTTGCTTTGTAATATCAGAAGTGTTATCAACAAGCGTGATGCCTTGTCTTCGTTAGTAAACACGTGCCTTTCCGATGTGATAGTTTTGACCGAAACCTGGCTATCGTCAAAAGTTGAAAACCGTGAGATCCTGCAGTGCGACAAAAAATTTTCCTTTTTTAGGTGTGACCGTGGCTCGCGTTCTGGTGGCGGTGTCTTGATCGCTGTTTCAGAGGAATTCATGTCTTTTAAAATTCCCATTGTATGTTCCCTTGAATTGGTGTGCGTTCGAATCCGCATAAGTCACAAAGATGTCATTGTTTGTGCCTGCTATCACCCTCCGAATGCGCCATCTGGTTTTTCCAATGATTTTCATGACATCTTGAGTGACTTGCACGTGAGGTTCCCTGCCACACCATTTTTAATCCTAGGTGATTTTAACTTTACTGATATTTCGTGGAACAACTCCCATTTATCGCCTGGCTCTGGCTCCTCTGAAAGCGCCTGCTTTCTTAACACATGCGCGCAATTCAATTTAACGCAGCTGGTTATGTGCCCAACTCGCATTACACATTCAAGTGCTTCAACTTTAGACTTAGTTCTGACTTCTCACCTCGATCTCGTGCAATCGCTTTCTGTTTTGCCAGGCCTCAGTGATCACGAAGCAATCGTTTTCAACCTCCCCTGCGCATCGCCCCGTAAACAAAAAAGTAAAAAGCGATTCAGGGACTACAGTAGAGCTGATTATGGAACCATTAATACCGAACTTGAAGATTTCACCTCCGTTTTTCTAGAAGACTTCAACCAAAGATCTGTCAATGAGAACTGGATGCTGTTTAAAAATAAAGTTGTCGAACTCGTTAACAAGCACATACCACTACGCGAAATCGCATGTAACAGTCAATCACCGTGGTTCACGCCAACATTGAAACGCCTGTCCAATAAAAAGAAGCGCGTTTACCGCCAAGCCAAGCGTTCTAATTTGTCTGAAAGATGGGAGGTTTACAGAAAGGTAGCCGATGAATACGGGCGTGCTTTATCCGCGGCAAAGGAGTCCTTTCTTCAGCAAACGCTACCGTTAATTCTGCAAAACAATCCCCACAAATTTTGGCAGGTCGTTAATGGGGGCGATAGGAAACAGATTGAACTTACCACTGACACGGACGAAGTAATTTCCAGTGAGAACGTTTGTATCACCCTTAACCATGCATTTTCTTCGTTCTTTACGAACACTACTCCTGCCGTCCTTCCAGGTGTTCAAGCTCGCGATTTCATTGTGATAAATTCTGTACACGTAGACCGGGCCGGCATACGCAAGTTGATCCAAAATTTAAAATTTTCGTCGTCACCAGGCGTCGATGGCATTTCTTCTAATTTTTTGAAAAACACTGACGTTCATTCCTCAATTATTCTGTCGAGACTTTTTGATCAGTCATTAGAAGAAGGTGTTCTCCCAGAGGACTGGAAGGTTGGGAAGGTGGCTCCCTTGTTTAAATCAGGAAACGCTCATAGTCCCGGGAACTATCGCCCCATTTCACTAACCAGTGTACCATGCAAACTTCTCGAACATGTAATTTACACCCACGTCGTGAGTTATCTTGAAAGTAACGCCTTCTTTAGCATTCACCAACACGGGTTTAGGAAATATTATTCATGTGAGACACAGCTTCTGGCCTTCAGTAACGATTTATTCTCTGCTGCTGATCGTTCATCTACTGTTGATTGTGTCTTCATAGATTTTTCAAAAGCCTTTGATACCGTCTGCCACAAGTTACTTCTTCTGAAACTAAACGCGCTAAATATTGATGCTAACGTCTTAAAGTGGATTGAATGTTTCTTATCTAACCGCACCCAGTTTGTAACTGCTAACGACCATTGTTCCCCGACTTGCCCTGTAACGTCCGGCGTTCCGCAAGGTTCAGTTCTTGGTCCTCTACTATTTCTTATCTACATCAACGACTTACCTAAAGACATCTCACCATCTATCAAACTATTTGCCGATGACTGTGTAATTTACCGTGAAATCCGGACTATCGCAGATAATCTTGCCCTTCAAACAGACCTGGATCACATTTCATCATGGTGCGACGCATGGTTAATGAAGCTAAACGTTACTAAATGCAAGGCTATGCGAATTTCCCGTTGTATTTCTCATAATGTACCGTGCGACTACACACTTAACCACAGCAATCTCGATCTGTTTTTGTCCTACAAGTACCTAGGAGTATATATTTCTAACAATCTCTCTTGGAACACGCATGTCGATTATATTACAAACAATGCGAATCGCACGTTAGGTTATCTGCGCAGAAACTTTTCTTTGGCTCCGACTAACCTTAAACTTCTGCTTTATCAAACATTAGTCCGACCCAAACTCGAGTACGCGTCATCAGTCTGGGATCCACATACCAATTACCACGCTGACAGCATCGAGGCTGTTCAAAATCGCTCGGCACGTTTTGTCATGTCAAACTACCATCGCACGTCCAGTGTTGCCTCGATGAAAGCCAATCTTCACTTACCCACTCTCTCACTGCGGCGTAAAATATCTCGCCTCTGCCTGTTCCATAAGATCTTTCATTGTATTCCGTCTTTTAGCAACACTCTTTTCCAGCCCCCATCGTACGTTTCCTCACGCAACGATCATCAGTTTAAAGTGGGCGTTCCTAGCGCCCGCACGAATTTATATTTTGAATCATTCATCCCGAAAACTGCAAATGAGTGGAACCACCTTCCCGCCCCTATCGCTGCTATCACTGACCTCACTTTGTTTAAAAACGCCCTCTCTAACCATTTCGCGTAAACTCGCCACTTAAGTCACGCTGTATTTTCTCTTGTTAGTTTTTTGTGTGCGCGTGTCATTCAAAGACGCAACCATGTTGAACATTTTTGTTACAACCACCCTGCCTCTTCTTCACATTACGCAGTCTTTCTTTTCTTTTATGGTTTTCAGATCACCATTGTGTGCATATAATTTTGATTTGCTGTATTTCCTGATTTTCTGTACGATGTATACCCGCTCCTCTCTGTAATGCTTCGGCCTTGAGAGTAAATAAATGAAATGAAATGAAATGAAAGTTGGTGTAGCAAATATGATACGCTGTGCATGTCTCGTAGTGGGTGACAGGCTAAAAACTACGAACCTATTATGATATTCACATATGCCGGTGCCTGATGGCAATTCATGCTTGTACTACACATTATTATTGCAATATTTCATGTTGTATTGTGAGGCAAGTATACAGGACCCGTGTGTTTGTAAAGCATTAGAGTTAGCTTCACTGTATTTCCAAGCACAGGAAGTTATTTTCGCTGTGTCACAAGCAGACGAGTTGCAGCGTCGTAGACAACCGCTCGCTAAGGAGACGACCAGAGTTCTATCCCCATTCCGACCCACCATTTCTTAATGTTTAATTTATTTGCATCTATCTCAATTTTTTGGCTACGCATGATGATTTTTCGCTCAAAATCAACGACGCCAGTGCCGGAGTTTCCTTGAAACGAGCCCTTTAACGCCATAGTCTCAAAATGGTGCACCTTCCAACTATCTTACATGAGTGCATGAGATACCGCGCGTGTTCTTTCGCTTAACGCTTCCTGTTAACCATGTCGCTTAGTGCATATACCTGGTGACGAGTCTTCTATGTTTTTTTTTCATCTCTGATTCAACGCTCTTCTGATTATTATACTGTTATGTCTTTTACCTCCCGTCTGGTGTGTTTCGTGACCTTTCAACTCTCTTCAAAACTCATTTACTACTCACTGAATCAGCCACCGACCACAGCTTTCTCATACGTCTGCCCACGTATAGTCTACGTTATCAGCACGTTATCAATGTTACACGTCGAAGTTTTACGTGTAGGACAAAACGTAGGATAATAATAAAGTTTTGTGGGGTCAAATAGGGTAACGTTTACCTTGTCATAGGGTATTTTTTGAATATTGCTTGGCGACACTGTTTGCAATCCTTACTTTCGCTCTCTCTCTTTAGCTGTATATGTCTTGCTCTTCGTTCACTTTCCAATCCTCTCTCGCATTCTCACTCGCTTCCTCGTTATTGCTATCATATAGGTGTAAAGCACCTAGACCCGAGGCGTGTCACCGTCTCCTGAGACCACGGTGTATCATTCATTCATGGTTCATTATAAAAAGTTTGTATATGTCATAATGGGTAAACTGGGCATACACCGCAAAAGAGAAATCCAACTACTTGGCACCGACCCAGAAAAAAATTGAATAAGGCAACAGTTGGCACAAGAAATGGGCATCGACGCTAGCGCCGCAAGAACACTCTTCCATGCAGTATAAGGGATTAAACGTGGGCATCTAGGGAAGAAGCGTGTTACGGTAGGCGGCCTTCCGGCGCAGTTTTTCGACGACATGAGTGCTACGAAAGCACACTTCTGCTGCATGCCGACTTTCAAGCTTGAAACCAGTTTTGCCTCATCAAATCTTTATAAAACTTACGCGTACTCAGTACCTCCCCAAGTTTTCTGTTGATCCAGCTGAAACACCGTTCCCTAGAGGCTTCGCTTCTCCCTATGTTTTTTTTCTCTATCACGCGTGCTGGCGAAATCCGCGCACTTGTTCTGGAAGCGAAGCAGGGTAAGAAAAAGAGGGTGCTGAAGAGGAGAAAGAGAGTGCCTGTGACTTCATAATGATGATTGTTTGTATCTCCGACAGATAACTACAGTGAACCAAAACATCTCCGAAATACAGTACCTGTAAGCTGAATATCGCAATTGCAGAAATATCTAGGGTTTGAGGAGAGTCAAAAAGGTGGGGACTTCTTCATGCCTATGGCGACACGTAATATGAATGGAGACCATCCTAACACTTTTTTCCAAAATACCGCTTGAGCCCCTACATTGCCACATTTAGCAGACGTTAATGAGCAAGTCATCACACTTATCCAACTACTCATGATGACGGTAAAACAAAAGAATATCACTTAGATGCAATGCAAAAGCCGTTATGATGTGCTACCTCTCATGTCGTTGCGAGAGGTGTAGAGGACCTAGTAAGCAAACCTTCTGAATATGCAGATGCCCTTGAGAAGTTTGATGAAATGTTGGCAGGTGTCGATGCCATATTATTGTGGCTGGCATGCCATTTTTATTCTGAGTGCGAAACACCGTGTGGTCGAGGCTCATTCGGGGACGTTGGCGTTGACATGCTCGACCATAAAGAGCTCCACCCCTAAAACTACTATTGTACCGGCTGTAGAGCCCCGAGAAGCTTTTCAAATGTCCTTAGCACACCGTTGAAATTACTGAATGTGCTTTCCAGGACTTTCATGAGAATTAGCTCAGGCCAGACACCTTAATTTTGGGTGGACCCATGAGGTCCACTGAATGTAATCGCAGGCCCATCACCGGGATGTCTTAAGAAGTGTTTGTTCTGTTTGAGACCATGATACTTTTTCAAAGCAAAACTCTGCGATACCCTAAGCACTCACAGAGCCCAAGTTTGTTCTACCTCTCGCTACTGACGCGCAGGTCACGGCATCGAATTCCGGCTGCGGTGGATGCATTTTCAACGGACTCGAAAACAACGTCATTCCTCAAGTCACCCATTGATATGTGTGCCTGCATTCTCCTCATAAATACTTCTGACAGTGCCGTGCCATGACACTGCACTGTAAGCAAAAACTATCCGAGTTTGGGTTTTTTGCGGCTCATGACCTCTGAAAACTCTCTCGCGTTTAAATTTACTACCTCGTGTAGGAGTAAAAGATTGTACATGACATAGTTTTACCACCACCTCTCAGACAAGTAGTAAAAGGATGTAAAAATCCAGTTTTACCACGTAGGGAGTTTTCTATCACGTGATTTTTAACCTGCGTTTCAGAGTTTATTACCACGTGACTGCAAGGTGCAGCTGCTTCGGTGGCTTTTGCCCCATACCCCCATTGTGACGCTCTCAGTGAATCCTAAAGGTACGCGAGGACCACAGATCTTTTTTTTTTGGCATCGACGTGCCTCAGGACTGACCTCGAGTCAACGCACTTTCACTGGAACTGGGGGCAGCATAAGCACAACAAGCGAGAACAGCATTCTGTGAACGAAGAAGAAAAAAAGACAGGGGGATCTCAAAAGAAGAAAAAAAAGAAAGAAAAACTGCTGTGAAAAGTTGTCCTGCATATTTTCGCAAATTGTTGGCTTTTGCTCGGCGGTAGTGCCTTCAAGACAGACGGTGCAAGAAGCTCGGTATCTGTATGTCTGGTTGGGCTGATGGATTTCACGTGTTTCCTACATCGTCAAACGACAGTGCGCTTCCGAGTGCCTCCGAACCTGCACGTCGCGAATACTTCGCTTCCGAGCCGAATCGCGAATATGTACCAGTGGTAACAAAATCAATCTGGTGTCATCGTCCGTGCTTGCCTACTGGAGAAGCAATAAGCGAAATGCCTCACTCTGTCGTCGGCACCGAGCCGCGGCCACCAGTGACCAGTGGGAGTGTGTCGCCGGGGCAGGTGAAAGAAGTATCGCATATATTATGTTCCACAGTAGGCGACGTCTGCGTGAGTAAAGTGCTGCCCGAATTACCCACCTCATCCACCAACTGTTCTCAAACATGTAGCGCGAAGCCGATACGTGGCAGACGGAACCAGCAAGCGGCTGCCGGTGAGCACGAAGACAACCCGGATGGTGGTCTTTCGTTGGAAGTATGCATACACCGCCCCGACCCCGTTAGCTAGCAGTCACGTGTTAATTTGTGTCTGAAATGACGACGAAATTCGCACAGGATATGTGTTCTGTGATTGCCAGCTGTGTTTCATCGGATAGCCGTGCTCCTCGAAAAGGCCTAGTACGCCGTCGGTAAGAAGCTTGTGTGCAGGCGTGCACCGCTCCTCAACGCCCGTTGTGATGAATACGTGCTGCTCTACTGTGTTTGTGCACCGTCGCTTAATGAAAATCATTGAACCACCATGGTTTGTGCGCACTTATGTATATTTTATGGACTTGTGGATCAGCAGTGCTAACAAGCGTGCGGCCATGAGCCCGGTGTGCCAAGTAATCATTGGATACTCAAGAAGGTGAGATCGGGTAGATTTATAATAAAAGGTCGGTGTGACATTTAGTGCCCTGCAGCCCACCTCAAATTTACGCTTGCACCTTCAACCGTTGTAGTTAATCGATGCAAAAAAAGAGCTCTCCTACCGGTACTACACGTTCGGTCAAAAAGTTGTGCCTATATATACCGGATTGTCAAACTGTAGTTGAGAACGCGTGCAGTCTGTTCGAGTGGTGTATTATTCTGCATTTGTTGTGGCTTGCTGTATGTCTGTATGTGAATATATGTGTCACTAATTCTGCCGTTTAATAAATTCTATCAATTTTGCTATTCAATAAATTTGTCTACTCTGGGCGAATGCACCTGTCAATTTTTATTTTTTACCACAGGAAATAACTCCCAGAAATCGCCTAAAAAACCTTGTGAAGGAAGTAAAAATTTACTCTCCCTATACTCGCTGAAAACCTCACTGGGGTAAATAATTACTACTCTCCCTAGGTTGAAAAACTCAGTCAGCACGAGAGTAAATTTTTACCTCGATAGTAGGTAGTAAAAAAAACCCAGGAAAGGTAGTGCGCTAGAGGACAAATGGTTTACCCAGTTTTTAAGGTTATTTCAGGTCATTTTCGTTTAGTGTGTGACGGGGCCGCTCCGTCGCCAACTGATTAATATTGTCTCGTACCCCGACTTGATTCACATCACCTGTTTACAAGAGCACTGGTTACTTGAAGCTACTTCACTGAAGATTATGGCAATAGGTGCTACGCCATCTCAGCTATAGTGTTCGACACTTGCACGCACTCTTTCTCAGTACTTGAGGAAGAGATCATCGCTGTCATGCGTCACCGAAAACTATATAAATATTGGCTCTATATAGAGCTGACACATATCCACATCTTGTGACTCGTGAAGGCTTTACCTAACACCTACTCAGCCCACTATACCGACGGTTTGCTGTTTTTGTGCATAATTAGTTCTCTAATCCTCACGCTTCCTTACCTTTTTGTGGTGATGTTGTGCTCTTCGATATCAGTATGTAGCCTTTCTATATAGTCTAACCGCTCTTGATTTCTAACTGAATAATAATATTATTAGTAGTAGCAGTATACCTATAATAATATTATAGTTTTCTTTTTTAGTGTTATTATTATTATTATTATTATTATTGCCTTAGTTATTGTTGTTTTGTATGCAATGAATACTATGATTATAGGAGCTCATGCATTGTGGCTCATGTCTCGAGTCCTCAGACGTACGGTGCTTTAATACGCGTACGTTGAGCTACAGCCAAAGTTCGTGACCACATTTTTCTGGAAACTTATGCTGCTATGTGTTAGGTTGTAGTGCAAAATATATTTTCGTGCCAATCAATATTGCAATATACATCTTTCTGTTGATGTTACGTCATGCACTAATTCTATTTCTTTGTGATATATTCTGCTTTACCTTCAGTTTTTTTTTTATCTTTCGCAGCACCATAAACACTCTTCAAGGGTATCAGCCATGATTTGACAATGGAATGGAAACATATGCTTGGATGGGTGACAGTCCTCACGCTGTTGCGTTGGCAGCCGGTGACGCTGTTTTCTTGCGGCTTGATACTGTTCATACCAATAACTAAGCTTGCCGTTGTGGTCACCGGTTCTTGGGGTTCTTGGCGAAAAGGAGCACTCACTTGGGCAACGGTCGAGGTAAGATAGGATGCAAGCATGCTTGTAAGAATGTGTACTATGATATGACTTCACTAACAGTTCCGCCAGGTTTAAATATCTCGAAGCAGCCGCTTTAAAGTCGTACAGCAGATAATATAGCTCATGGTAGCTTTAGCGATAACTGTTGTATTCACGATTCGATATTTCACGTAAAGTAGAGGAATACACCTTTTTAATATATGTGGGAAGTAGTGTACTTAATAGAAGTGACATTGCAATGAGCTAGCCCTTCGATTGATATCTCATCAGAACTAGTTTCTTTTTCCCAGTCTTTGCTTAATCATTCTTTCAATTAAAAGTAATTTTTTTACACTTGAACATCCACCACACATTGTGCATTGTCTTGTCCAGGACCCTTAGGTGTATATGCATAATAAATATTTGAGTGCAAATATTGTGTGTGAAGTAATTGCAGCTGAAGCCACTCTGTGTCACTTTTCCTGTTTTCTTGCATTTACCAAATAGCGATTCTGCCTGCGTGGATGAACCCTGTAGTCATCCGTCTTTTCCCTACATCGGTATGAAAAAGCAAACTCTCGTTCAACCTTTTCCAGTCATCGTCCTTTATGCTCGCGGTGAAGTGGAAGTAACAATGCATCAGTCTTTCTTTGCGAGTTTTGAACAGTCATTTGCATCTTGGCTTGTCTGAACGATTTCAGCTCACGTAACATAAGTGTCCTCGAGTATTGCACATAATTCAAGCTTCCTAAACGCATCGACAATGCTATTCAGAGACGCTGAAGTGTCATTTTGAGGCACTGAAGTGCCATTAGGAGTGTTAGACAAGCTTATGAGTGTGAATTTTTGGAGTTTGCCTGCTGTTTCTGTCCATTAACGTGGGTCCTTAAGATCACAGTGTATGACACACACGCTGTGGCGACAAATACTCAGGCAAAGCTATGCGAACGCCGTTCGAAAACTGCGTAGTGTATGACACCACAAATGTACTGCTTTAAGTGCGAGTTTGTCAACAATCTGGAATAAAGGAACAACATAACAAAGTGAGTTGTCGTGGCCACGAAGGCCAAATTTCGAAGAAAGCGAAACGTCAGCGACCCGTGTACTTATGCTTAGGGCAATTAACAAAAAGGTGGTCGAAATTTTTGGAGCTCTTTGTTACAGTGTCTAGCGTAAAAAGATTTTCAGGGGTAAAACACGAGCAGATCAAAGTACGTGTCCCAGTTGACTTCGACGGCTACCTAGAGGTATTGAAAGAGAGGAGCAAACATTTTAATTTTGTTGAATTATTGCAGTTACATACAACAAAGAAGGCATCCTTCGTTGTATCTCTGTCAGGCCATGATGTTATGGTCGAGGAACATCTCTATAAAATAAATCAGTAAAACAATGCTAAAGGAGACGGGGCACAAGCAAATCATCAGACAAGACTATCTCTATCCTGTGTGGTGCATCACTTGCACTTCTTGTTCTTCTTCGCCATTCTTTCTATTTAAAATGTATGGCCAACTCTCCCAAGCTCTGTTCAGTTCATTGCGGTAAGATAGAGCGAAACACACACGATGCGTTGTTACATCGCAGCAACACTTCAAGGGCAGCTAGCATCTTTAATGGCGTCCGCGCTCAATGAATGTCTGAAATATTTTGTTTCTGCTGTTTGATTGGCTGAGAAAGTATTTCGAGAGGGTCGTAGGGACTGTGAAGCTTTACAGGACTAGAATGACACTAGATTTTTGAACATGAAAGCACATTTCAAAAGAACGCTTATGGTCGGGTGTAGAAACACGGGCATCTCTTACCGTGAAAACCATGACGTTATGGTTTTCAGCCGATCTCTGTCCACATTGAGACAGACACATCATCTATGCTAGAAAGATCAATTCTTATATGTAGCGTTATTATGCTTTGGATGTCAAGCAGCTGCCGTCCCGGATTGCATGCAGCTTGATAGAAGTGAAGGTATTACTAAGCCCTCTGTCATTTTGAACGATTTTTCTAGACCTGTGGAAAAGTCGAAAATATTATGAGATATGCGAGATAGTGTGCAGTGCTTCACTCCAGCGTCGAGGCTGTCAGGCGAATCCCGGCATCCGCACTCTGGGCCTCAGGACAGTCCGCAGTTGAGCCCAGACATTGGTTCTCTTAATCGTAGACCGCCACTTGGTTGACTTAGTCCGTTCCTTATAATGACAGCAATGCCAGAGCAGATGGTCTGTATAGACTAGCGGGCTTAAATATTCTAGTGAATGCCTGCGCATACGTTATTGCGAGGAAGCAGAAAGTTTCTTATACTGTACTGTTTTGTTTTGAATTACCCTAGAATAATTTTAAAATGCTCTCGTTTCCTATTTTATCTTGTTAACCTACTTTGCGGACGCCGAAAGCTCGTGACATTCAAATATATCATTTACACTCTTGGTAACGTTGCGCCCAGTGTTGCGTGTATATCAACATGAGGCGCACATCTGTTGTACAACAGATGTGCGCCTCATGTTGATATACACGCTAAGTTAAACAGCAATTTACGACCACATCAGGCAATTCCGCCGTTTTCCAGTAAGCATGGTATGCGCAAAGGGGCAGCTGAGTTAAGAGAGTGCATCTCTGCTTCAGCATGTCTCGCGGGGAAGTGCACACGCTGCTATGGCGGCCTCGCTTTGCTGCGGAAATTCTTTGAAGCAAGCAGAAAGCCAGCACTTGAAGAAGTAATGTGGGTTTATGTACATGACTTTCCAGATTAGGTGCTCTTACTCATGTTACCGCAGCTTTCCTGAGCACTTTGAAGTAAGTGACAATGCGAAATACTTTATTGAAATCTCCACCCGCTTTTTATTACACAATCTCTGTAAAACGGATTCATTACTGCTGCATAGTAAGAACAGCATATAAAAGACTGGGCCTGTTTGTTATCATTTTCATTCAGTTGGTGAGCGAATGAATGAAGCGTTAATATGCGGAAAATATATCAAAGAGCTGTCGTTCACGTAGTCATGTGACAGCTGCAAACAGACGCGTACATCACTCTTGAAGGAGGACTTCTCTAAATATACATAATAGATTTGGCATAAACTTATCACATGACATTAAGATTTGTGGCGATTGTTTCGTTTTCCGTTAAGTAAATAATTTTGGTAATGTCCACTGCAGTCTTTTCAACTCACTTGTGTACTTCAGCACTTGTTCAGTGGAAGTTTCTTTTCGTGTCATTCGAAACTCTCTTTGTCGCTATTCTCGAAATGATGGTGAATGAACACGTATGTTGTTTAATAAGTAATAAAGTATTAATTTCACAAAACACTGTTGAATCAGTGAATTAATAAAAAATAGGGGTCAATAGGGTTGAGCAAAAGATCGAAATGAAATTACAGCAATGTTTAGGGCACCTATTTTACAGTGTGCTTCAAGAAATGTGCGCACTACTATTGAAAAATTGCAGAGAGTGTTGTCTGCGTCAGTGGGCTTTTTGCTGCAGACCAAGGCATCTTCAGATGCTTAAAGACATTAATTTCGGCTGTAATTTTGCAAACCAACAACGCCAACGTTTTCAACTGTGGAAATAAGTGGTCCAGTCAAATGGTAAATGCAAGTAATTCCTGCTAATGTTTTAAAGCCGACAAGGGTGTCTTGTGAGTTGGGCGTGTTGGTAATTCAAAGCTAATTATATCGTAGCGCTTATAAACTGAGACAGAGGACAAGAGAAGGGTAAAAATGAGAATGTTAACTCCCAACAAAACTCTATTTAGTAGAGCGTACGCATATATACTCATGAAATACGAATAAACACACAAAACAGCTTTGAAACTCGCAATTGTCATGTGCGGAAAATTTAGGATATTAGGAAGGACAGCTCCTTTTGACACAGCCCGATGGAGGGAGTGCTACCACAGTTCAGCCGTAATCTACTAATCTTCTTTGCCTCGATCATCTCTCTTAACATTTCATTTCTGTTTGTACCAACAATCATAATATCACGAAAAAGTGTTTTTTAACCGCACATGCTGCAGTGCTGTGCCAAAAAAAAAGCCATCGCGACCATTCCTGACGTTACACACGTGTTCACGTAGCCGGTCATAAATACAGTAATCAGTTTGTGCTATGTAGTGCTTGCCGCATGAAAGAAGTATCTGATAGATTATATTTTCAATACACGGGATAAACAGGGTTTTGTGCTTTTTAGAACAACCTGATATTACATGCGAAACAACCGTCATACAGAGGAAAACTTTTTCGGGTCAGAGAGAACCACCTTTACATTGGCCCGCACCCTAAAGTTTTTCAAGTTGTGGGAGATTCCTTGTAGATAAGAAACTAATGCCACATTCCGGGACTTTAATTGCTCAACCTCGGGGCAGGGCTTGATACGAGGTCGGAAGTATTTTGATCAATTTTTCCGCGACAGAAACATCTATGTAGGAGGAGTAGCCAGCATTCGAAATTCGCGCTGCTTGTTTCTTTAAAACTAGCAGACATTCGATGTGAACATGACGTCTTTAAAGCATTGCTAAAGCACAGGTCTACAATGCCTCTTTTTACGAGTTTTGTGTGGGTGGAGTGGTACGGAAGCAGGAGTTTGTTGCTACTTGGCTTATACGTCCAACAAGTGTGGTCTTTGTGAAAAATTATAGCTACATTTAGAAAACATACAGTGCTATTCGCAGGCAACTCACGAGTTTAAACAAGAGGTTTGAATCACTCCTTGATGAAGTTGAGGATATCTAGCGCGCAGGACATCTAATGGCTGCTAGTTTTAAAGAGCAAGCAGTATGACTTTCGAATGTTGGCTACCCCTCCCACATACCGGGTTTCTGTCGCGGAAAATTTGGTCAAGGAACTTCAAATCTTGGATCAAGTCTTCCCCCAGGCTAAGCAATTAAGGCCCTGCATGGAAGGTGGCTGTAGTTCTTAATCTACATGAATTCTCCCACAACTTAAAAAATGTTGGGGAGCAGGCCAACGTAAAGGTGGTTCTCTCTGCCCCGAAAAAGTTGTCTTACTTGTGTATGACGGTTGTTTCGCATGTAACATCAGGTTTTTCTAAAAAGCACAAAACCCTGTTTGTCCCGTGTATTGAAAATATAATCTATCAGATACCTCTGTCATGCGGAAAGCACTATATAGGGCACACTGATTGCTGTATTATTACCGGCTCCGTAAACATGGGTGCAACGTCAGCAATGGTCGCAATGATTTTTTGGCACACCACTGCAGCACGTGTGGTTGCAAACCACTTTTTCGTGATACCATGATTGTTAGTAGAAACAGAAATAAAAGGATAAGGGAGATGAGTGAAGCAAAGAAGATTAGTAGATTAGAGCTGAACTGTGTTATAATACTGCCTCATCGGGCTGTGTCAAAAAGAATGGTCCTTCCTATGATTGTAAATTTTTGGCGCATGGATTTTGTGAGCTTCGAAGATGCTTTGTCTGTTTTTTTTGCACTTTTTCAGTATATATATGTACACTCTACGAAGTAAGATTTTGTTGGAAGTTAGCACCCCCTTAATGCCCCTTCTTTTGTCCTTGTGTCCAGTTTTTTACGCGGTACGGTATTATTGGTTACTTCTTAACCACTTTGAAATTTCTGAAAGTTGACAACTGAAAATCATCGCGTTGCGAATAAACCTTACCAAATTAGCAGGTGAAACAGAAACCGAGGCACCGAAACTGCATATTCATCATCACTACTGAAACGCCCTTAAAGACGACACTGTTTTCCTCGCACCGGGGGAGCAGGAAAAGCAAGCGATGATAAGCCGCCATGCGGCATGCGGAAAAGCAAGACCATAACACGTATTAAGGAGATTGACATTTGATAACCGCGAGGTAAACTGTGTCGTTAGTGAAGGCGCTTTCAAAGTGACTGGTAGACGCGCTCTATGATGTTTCGGTTGTGGTTTCGCCAGCTAAATTGGCCAGGTTTCATTACCTCGCGGTGAATAGCAGTGGCCGCTTTGCAGAAGCGGAAACGCACTAATGGCAGGAAGGACTTGAATTCGTCCATTGAACTCGACTTCTTATTTCCTAACACACACAAAAAAAACCTAAACTCTGTAAATTCGTATAATTACTGCCATAGTTTTGTTTGCATGCATCTGATGATTCCTTTTGCCGCAAATAAGGGAGCGCCATAGGTAGTACGCAGGAAACATTTTTCTGTTTTGTCCAATAATAGTGAACTGATTTCTTCAAACTTGCAGTAAAATGTTGCCAAAACTAGTAGCACGCATCAATGCACGATACAATAATTTCAGTAGAGAGGCATGTTGGCTTAGTTGACACCGTACTTATAAGTTTAAATTATACTTGAATAATTTTCCCGACAGGTTCTTTTATGTATCGGTGCTAGTACTTTGAAAGATTCTTGAATGGCTTCGACCAACTTATGTTCTATAGCGTGTGAACCATGCGGGTATAATTGCGTATTCTCCATATCGAATCGCTACCTATGTGGCTGGGAACCAAAGCTCGGAGCCAACTCAATCTAGCGAGCTGCATTCAAGGCACCGAAGTAAGCCACACCGAACAAGTTTGGAACAAGGTAATTGTATTACGCTTCGCAGGTTTACCACTTCCGTCACCTCCAGTCTTCAATTAAAAAGTAAAGATTCCGGCCGCTCAGAATAAAGCAAGAGCTCAGGGATGATTGTCTGTCGGAGGTGTGCTTGTGGGATGCCGAGTATCTCCAACGCGTCACTTTGAGTACCGTGAATCGTTGCGATGATTTCTACGAGCACGTGTGCGCGTTGATCAGGTCAGTCGTGTTCTGTGTTACACTGAAATCATGTCTATTTTTGCAACCAACCATTCATATTAGTGTTATTTGCAGTTTCTACATTCCTCGATGTCATAAATTCACCAGCCGATTCACTTCATTGTTGCGCGATAACAATCAAGATAGGTGACGAACTCGTATATTTGTATGCGCAGAAAATTAAAGACTATTTCCTGATCGGGGAGTGACATTGTATTGTTTTGCATTATGTGGCATTGTTTTGGTGTTTGAATCGTTTTTGCGGATAAATTGTTCATAATGACCACTTATACAGAGTGCTTTTTATACAGTTTTTTTTCATTTTGAAAAGTTTTATAAGTATTTGCGAAAGTTAATATATTGCACTTGAGAAAATAAGCTGGGCCCTCAGCATAGCAACAGAAAAGCTGGTGTGATGCGAAAACGGACAAGTCTAGGCCCCTGCCAAACGTGTGCTAACGTCATCTTGACCCAAGCTACTTGTTGAAGCACCAGCGTTTTATGTAAAGTATAACGCCCCGCTTCTTGCATCACTACTTCATTATGGCAGAGCTGAACTGTTTTGCACGCTTCTTGAGGAAATGTACATATGGATAAAGTGTAACAGCAAGCGCAGCAGACGCCAGAAATTTCTTGATACTTCTGGCGGGTACAACAAGGCCTAGTGAGTGTCCTCCTATTGTACGACTAAAATGCAATAACCAATGTTTAAAAGAACTGGTGAAACCTCTAGGGCAAGAACAGTTCCCCTGTGCATTGTCTGCTGCCATTTCTATCGTATGGGTCAATTGGGGCTGGTAGCACTTTTTTCAGTGATAAAAATCTGTAGTTCTACATTACTACAACTGCACAAGAGAGTTGGCAGGGACACTATTTTGTACATGCGAAGCAGCTTAGGCTCGATTGAAATCCGGTGTGCGGTGCAACCACTCTTACTGCGCATGTGCGTCCGCTCTCCCTCTGCCGCCTCGGAACGCTGACGCAAGGAGCGTTTGCTAACCTACGCTCACCCCCACCCCCCCCCGTCTCCTATGGGTATTCCTCCACGTGGCGTCTACACCTACATTCTTTGTGCGCGTCCCCTCTCTCGTCGACTCGCAACGACAACGCAGGGAGCGTATGCTAGCGAGTTTCTTGATTGGAACTGACTGCTCACGCTGCGAAACCATTCACTGGCCACCACGAATCTTGTCCTACAAGATAGTGCCGGTGGAGATTTTTCCTGGGTGTTGTTGAACAACAAATATTCTCAGCCTGAACATTAAATAAAAGCCTACTGCGAGTCTCTGAGTCCAATCTCTGTCTTCAGTTTCTCATTGCCCATGAGCAGCGATTGCAATGTTTCATTGATTGATAGATATGTGGGGTTTAACGTCTCAAAACCACCATATGGTTATGAGAGACGCCGTAGTGGAGGGCTCCGGGAATTCGAACCACCTGGGGTTCTTTAACGTGCACCCAAATCTGAGCACACGGGCCTACAACATTTCCGCCTTCATCGGAAATGCAGCCGCCGCAGCCGGGATTTGATCCCGCGACCTGCGGGTCAGCAGCCGAGTACCTTAGCCACTATACCACTGCGGCGGGGCATTCGAATGTTTCAGTAGAAAACACCACTCCACTACTTTTTCTTCGCGCCTCCCCAGGTTTCCCTCCTGCGCAAAGCCGCGATGAGCCTCAGCGCTGACGTCGCCATCAGTGTAAGTGTTAGCGCCCACAGCTTCGCATCCACACACGGTTCCCCTCAGCTGGCGATGGTGTATTTGTTTTATTTTTCAGTGCACATCTATGCGGCGACAAAGCGCAAAAGTTATTGGCTTGTCCTTCATCAGCATAGCGACTACACCTTTTCCTTTCGCCTTTGAGAGACAACATTGTTTTTTGTATCAATAGGGAAACGCTTTTCCCCATGCTGCTTTCGTTCCATGTGTTTTATGGTTTGCCGTGAGTATTCATTGGTACCAGCGTCATTATTCTTCTCCGAATTTTCTGCGTCAGGTTAAGAAGCAAATATGAAACATCGGCGGGCTCCCGTATATTTACAGCGGAATCGGCCGCAATGCCGTTAAGTCTCACACAGTTAAATAAAGATGGCATTCTTCCAAAAATAATAGCTGGTTCTATCTCTGAAGCAGCGCAAGACACTAGGCTCATGCGTGAGCCCATATGGTTCCGTCATACTATGGAAAGTACACCCGTATTTTATGACATTTCAGAGCAAAACTATGGACGCCGTGAACTTATCGTGATGTGCAAAGAATATTTATCTTGGTCGAACACAAGTAAATATTTTTTTTTCAATTTATAGCTTGTAAGACCTGAAACAAACTTTCCAAGATGTACTGACCACTTACATTTCGCGTGCTCTCGTTTCGCTTCAGTTTAGCGACTCAAAAAAAAAGATAGCCTATCGAATATGCAAAGTTAGTATTAATTTGTTTTATTCTCTGGCGTCTGAAATTTTAAACAGCAAGGTAAGAAGGCTGTGTTGTGTATTTTTTGTTCCGGGAAAAGAAGTGTACATTATAAAGTACACTGGACCTTACTAGATTAATTATTGGGCAAGAACAACAGGATCCAGGCTGTCATACAGTCTTGAAAGAATTGTTCATTGGGTATAAAATACCCTGTAAAGACGTATATTTTCAACCGGTTTAATCCATACGCTTGCCTCCGGTAGTGGCCTGAATATCCGCTGTGTGCGGCACTTAACGCAACCTTTCCACACGCCATATATTGGGTCTCGTAGCACAATGCACGGGCATTAGAAGAACTAAACAGGGCGCGGTCCTCTCGCTCTTTCCGTTCAACTCAACTATGATAAAAAAATCGGCTCAGCTGACTAAGATTGAAGGCGTCCACCGTGACGCGTACGCTGTCCAGTTAAGTATGTAGGCCAATCACGCACTCTTGGGAGATATTGAGCCCAACCTGTCACAAACGGCGGTGATTGTGGACAACTGCGCCCGTGGCCTTCAATAATCCTGGACAAAATATTCGTTTTTGCACGTTGTTTATAGCCTACGTGACCCACCGTACTGATATTATCCCTGGCTAGCGTATCGATACCAGAATCTGATCGATTTCAAGGGCTTCTTCTTTTACACCTACATTCCTAGTGCGCGTCCCCTTCCCCTCTCTCGACTCGCAACGACCACGCAGGGAGCGTATGCTAGCGAGTTGCTTGATTGGAACTGACTGCTCACGCTGCGGAACCATTCACTGGCCACCACGAATCTTGTCCTACAAGATAGTGCCGGTGCAGAATTTTCCTGGGCGTTGTTGAACAACAAATACTCTCAGCCAGGACATTAAATAAAATCAGACAGCGAGTCTCTGTGTCCATTCGCTGTCTTCTGTTTCCCATTGCCCATTAGCAGCGATTGGCATGTTTCAGTAGAAAACACCACTCCATTCCTTCTTCTTCGCGCCTCCCCAGATTTCCGTCCTGCGCGAGGCCGCGATGAGCCTCAGCGCTAACGTCACCATCAGTGTAAGCGTTAGTGCCCACAGCTTCGCATCCACACACGGTTTCCTTCAGCTGGCGATGGTGTATTTGTTTTATTTTTCAGTGGACATCTATTCGGTCAAAGCATAAAAATTATTGTCTTATCTTTGATCAGCATAGCGACTACACCTTTTCCTTTCGCCTTTGAGAGACAACATTGTTTTCTGGATCAAGAGAGAAACGCTATTCCCCATGTTCCTTTCGTTCCATGTGTTTTATGGTTTGCCGTGAGTATTTATTCATACCATCGTCATTATTCTTCTCCGAATTTTCTGTGTCAGGTTAAGAAGCAAATATGAAACATCGGGGGGCTCTCGTATATTGACAGCGGAATCGGTCGCAACGCCGTTAAGTCTCACACAGTTAAATAAAAATGGCATTCTTCTAAAAATAATAACTGATTCTATGTCTGACATAAAAACAAGTTTACACGATACAGGCCAATCAATTAAAGAGGGAGGGTCCTGGTGACACGAATGGTCAAGCGCGTTTCAAAGAAACGCGAGGAGATGCGATGCGAATATGCCTTTCCACTGGGGCACGCATTTGTGAACATGCTTATCGGCCACTCTGCTTAATACCACTAGCAGCGCATTTTAGTGGGGACGCTTTAAGGCGGTTCTTAAGGAAATGCACAAATGGGACCATGGTACGTACGTCCAACCAGTACCGTTACGACTTGGCATGAGAAAAAGATTTTGTGAAGGCAACTCGAGAGATGAATAGACGAGTCATTCAGAGACGACGCAGACCCACTGCCTTTCAGCCCGACCACGCATTCACCACTGAATAAACACGGAAGAGTGCGTACGCAATCCCGAAATCTGGAGATAGGTTTTGCACATGCACCATCTTCCAGCCAACTGAACACGTGACCAGCGTTGTGGCAGATGGTTAACAAGGGTGAATTTCCCACACACCTCTGCAAAAAAAAATGAAAGAAACGGCGAAATTTTGTTGAGGGACTTAGCATTTTGGGCATATTGGCCCGTCAAACTGCTTTTTTCTTGTGCACGAAAACACACGGACAGATGAAGACGGGGCAGACAGTGCTACTTGCGACATTTTTCATTGCAGAAAGTAGCGCCTGTCCCGTCTTCATAAAGAAAACACCTTTTTATAGGACACTTCTCGCTTTCACCGGAGGGGGGTGGGATACACCGTTGCATAGAAAAGTTGGGGCAAATGGCCTAATTTTCATACCTCAAATCATATTATGCGGAAGAAGTCGCCATTATGCCAGCGGCCGCAGACCAGGACACGCCTGTCATTGTCCCTAATTTATAGGCGCCTCCGGAAATATTGAACAGGGGCACATTCCTCCCCTATCTTATCACATACTTGAAAAGAGCAACTAATCAGGGCCCCGCATCTGAAATGATCATATGTTGTCATTTGCGGGCTTCAAGGACAACAAAGTGGTAGACGCCACTGCTCGTTCGCCTAATCTCCAGCCAACGCTTTGAGACCCTTCCAAAATGCCTCCTTAACAAAATGCGGTCCTCATTTTGGCATGACCGAAAGTAAGAGGAGTTGAGGCTCAGTGACAGAGAGCTCAAGTTAAAAAATACAAAAGAGGCTCTTCAGCATCGATTTCTCTGTCAACATCAAATAATTCTTTTTATTGCTTTTAGAGGAAGTACATGAGTAGTTGTACTGAAACGCACTACAAGTGAACTGCTAAGTCACGAGGGTCTACCAAAACAATATTATTCAGTGACCGCAATTCAAGGCGAACTAAAAGCCATTACGTTTACTTAACAAGTGCTTACTAATGGTGGTATTCACTTTAAGGTATGAATCTGATTGGTTTCTTTACTATCTCGATTTATTATTGCTTACAAGACCAATCAGCACCTTTCAAGAAAAGCATAAACGATTGTGCCAATAACCAGGATTGGAACAGGGGCCTCGTGTTAGTAAAACTTGTAAAAGTGTTTTTCCATTGAATACCAGCAACAAAGAGTCCTATGTAATTCAACACAGAGACACAGCTGCATTCTACTATTACCACAGAAATTGCAACATCACGCTAGATGCGTATATAGTTTTAGTACTCCGACCCATGTTTGGACCGATCAAATAGGAAATATTTCATAATCAAATACGACAGGGCATTGTGCAGTTCAACATCTGATTCAGTTCAAACTCTCGAATATTCTCAAAACGAATGTACTAACAATAATTATGATGTTGTGCATCAAGCTACACCGCAAAATCGGTACTTGTAAGAGTCTGCTAATGTATCGTGGGTGACGTATCCACGGAAATAATTAGATTTTGCTTGTTGGTGGCAATGAAGTATGGTAATTTGCTTTGTTTTATTTACAGATTGAATCCCGCGGACTACAGGAGGCTTTCTTTTGCCCAGCTGAGCAGAAACAAACTGTTGAGAAACTTCGACTTCTTCTTCCAGATTTTCCTCGCTCAGAAAGAACAGCATTCGCAAGCGTCAGGCAACAATTTTCTCACTCAAGCTACGTCCATGTATACAGCTTGCCAAGGCAATCGTTCTTCAAGTGAAGGTCAAGCTCTCGAAGCGTTCGGTGGAATCCTCGATGCCTTGAATCTGACTGAGTTGCCGTACGCGAAACTCACTGGGGACGTCATAACAGTCGTGTCCACGTAAATAGGATAATGATGCTTCAAACTATTTTAGATGCGGAGCATCTAATACTCGAGGCTTGTAGTGCGGCGCCGTCCGCAAGCTTCCTCCTCCTTCTTCCACCATCTGTGCATCCCTTCCTCCTCTACACACCGCGCGCGCTTCACTCTTCCACCATCTGTGCACCCTTCCTCCTCTACACACCGCGTGCGCTTCTCCTCTTCACGAACATTCGCTAGCTGTATAATGTAGCGCGCATGCGCCGTCACGCTTCGAGAATATCGGCAGCTGACGCGCGCGCATGCGCCGTCGCGCTTCGAGAACATCGGCAGCTGACGCGCGCGCATGCGCCGTTGCGCTTCTCCCCCTTCTCGAACATTCGACAGCTGACAGTGCATGCGCCGTCGCGCTGTATATATACTCAAGGTCGGCGCTCGCTCGCTCAGTTGCCGCTCGTCGGTTGGTTTGTACGGCGCGTCGACGTCCAAGGTCGCGGTGAAATGAATTCCAACGAATCCACAAACACAATGATCGACGTCCCTTCGACCAGCGCCGCCCTTTCGCATACGTGTGTACGTGTTCACTCATTTAACACCCCCTCCTACAAACACGTTAACCAATTTAGCCATCGACCCAAGTAAGTCGCAATTTAACACCCCATTTCACAACCACGTTAACCAATTTAGCCATCGACCCAAGTAAGTCGCACTTTAACACCCCGTTAACCAATTATAAGCTCCGCATCCTCTTCAGTGTTCCCCCGAGAGAAGCTGCGGGCAATGTTTTTATGCTTCGCGTTATGCGAGATAACCGACATCACTGGACGCCACGTATTGTTCTGACGAATCCGGAGACCTACCTGAGCAAGTTTTCCAAATAGCGCTAGCGGAAATTTTACCGTGCACTACAAGGACACCATAGCCCGTGCTCTACATACGTACTGCAATTCAACTGACACAAATGAGCTAGCCGCTGCTATTTACGAATTGGAAACTGCACTTGAAGCACTGCCACATATTACCAATAATAGTGCATTCTCGCGGATACGAAAAGTGACGCCCGTCAGTGCGTTACGGAACCCGCGTCATTGGCGCTGGCTGAAATACTTCCAACTTCTGTTATACGTCATTGACGACATCCCAACCGACGTGTTTGTGAATGACCCTGCCTTTTTTGCGTCGTTTCCATCACTCTTCGAACCAGAACATCGCGTCACCACGATTGCTAACTATGTCGGGCTGAAAGTCTTGCTCACCCTGTGGCCTTTCATGCCCACGGCGTTCCATTTCCTGTATGTCTTAAATAAAGACGGTAATATAGCACCGGTCGATGCCCGAATTGCAGCTTGTATTGTGGTGCTCGAAAAGTTGTATCGCTACGGTGTTAGCATTGCAGCAAACTCGCAGCAAGCCGTTCATTGCGGACGTGTATCGAACACACCAAGACCAGCAACTTGCCGTGCTTTTCAGAGACGCCCAAGGATTTATGAGGAAGCTTCGGTTGTCCCGGAGATCATTGTTTGGCCAGCGGGATGTTGATACGGCTGTGAAAAAGCTGGACAGCATGACATTTGCGTTCGGCACGCAGCAAAATCTGGAGCAGTACGAAGAGTACAGAAAAACTCCCGATTTGACCACGACATTAAACGCGAGTGTACTGGAAGCTGTTTTCTCCGTATTTATACACGTGTCATCTCTCTATTGGAACGCGCGAGCGACGATTGCAGACAGCTCAGGGGCATACGACAACGGATATACGACATCCGTTTTTGACTGGGACGGCGAGTACCAGCAACACCTCCTGAAAATTCTTCAGGCCTGCGCCCTCCGCCTTGACGTCACCACCAGCCGTCCTACCAGCCCCATACTTCCTGACCGGTTCCGTCGCGCATTTTCGATTTTCCACTCGCTGCAGTGGTGACGGCCCTGCTGCACGCGTTTTTTTTTTTGCGAGTCTGCCGAGCCATTTTCTTCGCGTTGTGTGCAGTGAATTTTACTGCCGGAATTTTATTGCACGAAGCTTCTGACATGCCCAATAAGTGCTGTATGCCGGCATGTTCAAGTAACTACAAGACTGGGAAGAAAGTTGAAGTATTTTCATTCCCCAAGGATGAAGTGCTAAGGAAGAAGTGGCTCAGTGCTATTCCAAGAAAGGATTTCTTCCCTACGGAAAATAACAAGGTAAGAGCAAACTGGATGTCACCATTGCACCACACTGATGGTGAAGTTATACTCATTGTAACAGTTCGCGAAGCGCTTGTGCAATGTTTAGACGCATTCCAAGGTTCGCTGACACTCTGCGACTGCTGTTGGTATGCAGGTATAAGCATTGCATTTCACCGAGTCATGCCTTCAGAACAAGTCGTCCTACACGGATCCTATAACAGGAAGAGTGCTAGAGGTCTCACTGAAAGTACCACGCCTGCGTTCAGGGTCAGTGCCCACACTGTTCCCAGGATGTCCTACGTACTTGTCGAAGGATGACCCTTCTCCGAGAGAATGCCCGGAAACGAAATAAATGCGCCGAGAAGCGGCTGACCTCGCTCGTGCCATCGCAGAATCGGAGGCTTCTTATCGTGATGAAGAAACGAAATGCTGTTTTTCCTCGCTTCTTGAGCTTATGGAATGTTTGAAAAGTGCACCTGTGCCAAATGAGTGGATTGTAATTCACCGCACAAACTGTGCCTTGTTTTTAAATATTGTTGATGAGAGCATGCCGCTGTTGCGGTCGTCTGTTACTGTTTTCAGCGACCTGAGTATCAGTGTATGTTTTCATGGTACCAAATTAAGCCGTATAGGTGATTATGTCGTGCCAGGAAGCATTGGGAATGTGAATGTCCTGTCTGCCATCCTGAGTAGGCTTCAAAGCATCCTCGATGAAAAATGCTCCTCAGAAGGTCTTTGTGACGTAGTCGTTAGCCTTCTCGAGCAACTTGAACGAGATGCTATTGACAGCAAGAAACGTATCAGTCGGTTCTTGCGAAAACAAGTGGCGTTGCTTGGAAAACAACGATTGCAGTATTCCTCCGAAAGTATGGTGGTTGCTTGCATATTGCGTACCATATATCTCCACACGCCTACAAATTTCTGAGGGGTTCAGGTTTTTTTGCCATGCCACATCCCAGTACTTGTCGAAATGTCTGCTCCTCGTTTCACTTGTCACCTGACACTGAGTCAGCCAGTGAAAAATTTCTCAGGTACATAAAGCACAGATTTAAGCAATTGCAGCCGCATGAAAGTGTCGTGGTTCTTATGCTTGACGAAGTTCACATCCAGCCTTTTTTCGCTTTTAAAGGTGGAAAAATTTCAGGGGCAGCAGGAAACAGTGAAGAGGCCGCTACTTTTGCTCATGTGTTTATGGTGCAAAGCATGCTGAGTTCTTTTCGCGAGGTGGTGCATACTCTGCCTGCACGAACAATGAATGCTCACTCTCTTCATGCTGTCATGAAAAATGTAATCATTGGCCTTGAAGAAATAGGTTTTAAAGTTCTTGCAGTAGTTTCAGACAACAACGCAATCAATCGCAAGGCACTCAGTATGTTTTCAGATCCGCCAAAGCTGAGCATCGTTTACCCAAATCCAAAAGACGCAACAAGACCTAAGTTTTATGTCGTGGATTCTGTGCACTTGTTGAAATGCATCCAAAACAATTGGATAAATCAAAATAATGTTGGGACAAACCTATATTTCCCATTGTTTGATCTCTCAAACAACAGTGTCCATCCCGACTGCATACAGCGGGCATCATTCAAAGATCTTCGGGAGCTGCACAAGCTAGAGGCTTCTTAGCTTTTGAAATACAGCTATCGCCTTTTGTCAAAGGCGCTAAATCCTAGCAACTTCGAAAGGCAGAATGTTAAGCTAGTACTACAAATATTCAATGCTTTTGTAGATGAGGTACTGGATCACCACCGGAACTTTCATGCTTTATGGCATGCCAAAGAAACTGCCAATTTTATCAGGATAGTTCTCCGCTGGTGGAAGATTGTAAACGTTAAAACACCTCACAAAGGCCATCACCACAGAAATGTTTATGAAGAGCCAGTTTCATGCCTGAATGGTGACCCTAAGCTGGAATTTCTCGATGCATTTGTCACTTGGTTGGATGTGTGGGAATCCTACAAACACGACAACGGCGTTCTCACGCGAGAAACTCAATCTGCTCTAAGGCATTCCGCCTATGCAATACTTGAATTCACCAAGTACTGCCTTGTCGAGCTTCGTTATAAATATGTCCTGCTCGGCAAGCTGCAGACAGACGGCCTCGAAAACCGATTTGGCCAGTACAGGCAAATGGCTGGTGGTCATTACCACATCAGCATTAGACAGCTGTACGAGAGTGAAGGCAGGATTTGCCTACAAAATACTCTTCCTATAATGAGCAGTGACGATTTCATTGATGAGGCTGTTCCATCGGCAACAGCCACAAATCAACAGGACTTCAGAGTTACTGTCAAACCTGAAGACATTGACAGCTTAAGCACACGCGTCGCTGTTTTTGCTTATGTTGGAGGCTTTTGCACTAACTCTGTGGTAAAAACGTTGAAGTGCAACTACTGTCAAGAGAACCTTGTTGCTGACAATTGCAATGCTGAGTGCGATGGTGATGCTAATTCTTTAATAGCAAGTCTCAATCAAGGTGGCTTGAAATTTCCGAACGCGTGTGTTGTGACAGTAGTGATGCACACTGAAGTTGTTGTTGCAAAGTTGCTGCAGAATGAAAAAAATGCCGCGTGATTTCCGCAGGCACGAAATTTCAGATGTATTGTTCAACAGCTTGTGAAGGAGAGCTTGCCAGCATTTGAGAAACTGGTGACTTGTGCGAATGGGCACGAACCAGATTTGGTGATAAATATGTTGATAAAATGTGCAACAAATGTTCTGCTAAATAATTATTGCAAAGAGAGGAATGACGCAGCCGCTGTTGCTAAAGCAGATGCCAAAGCTGTCGCAAAAGCACGGAAATTAAAAACTGTTGCTCCAAAATAAAGTGCTCATGTATCATTTGTAATTTTCATTAGTATGTTCATTTATTTGTGTTTTTGATCATTGTTTCGTGCCCCTGTTTCGTGTGTACATGTGTACATGTTGAATAAACTAACTCTTACTACAGGAAGTTTCCACGTTTTACAAATTCCTCATAAGTAACAATACCCTTTGAAGACATTCAGACGCCAGAGAAAAGAATATTGCTGAGATACAACTGGTTCATTGCGAGAGGAGTGCCAGAAACGGCGCGCTCCCGCGGGACCGGTCGGACGGCGAGTGATGACGTAGCTGACGTGATGTCACGTGAGGCGCAGGCTTGAAGAATTTTCGGAGGTGTTGGTACCAGCCGACCAACAACCACGTGTTTATTCCTAATGGCGTAGTTGGCTTTTTGAACTCGCTTTCGAACGCAATGCCGTTCCAGGCTTGCCCTCTGATATTGCAGAACAAGATAAGGGCCATGCTACGGGCATTTCTCGAGGGAAACTCTCTGATCGATGGCAGTCACGTGAGACTTCGCAAGAGGTGGGACATAGAGACTAAGAAGAGGTACCGTAGCGTACTGAACTGTCTCCAGCGGCAAAACGACGCTGCCGAAGGTGCTAAAAATAGTTTCGATACTACGTGGACTATCGCTCGCTGTTAGGAAGTTTTCTTAGACACTGCCGTGATTCGACCACTCAGAGCTCTACAGTAACACAATAAAAAGCCTGAATAATACGGAGCTTTTAGTAAAATTCTAAGGACAGGTACTCGACCCTAAAGAACTTTTTTTCTAGAACTACGCATCGACACACTGCGATCACGGTGGCCTGGAACTACGAAGTAAGTCAGCGCTTCCAGTGTTGAGTCGATTGAAGATTCGATTGAATTTGGCCTTAAAACATTTTCCGGCATTTCGTAAGACATTTTTGTGCGATGCAACTTTGAAAACATTGGGTCCATACGAAATATGGAAGGCGTCAGGTGCATGATTGCGAACGCCCAGCGGGCAGAACGTTACATTTGATTAAGCTAACAGCATATCTGTGACGTGCCTTGAAACTAAGGCGGCGTTTCATGGACCAACATTGTTAAAAACGAATAATAGACCGAATAAATGATTTGCGTCATTGTACTGGCCACTAGTTTTTAAAATCAGTAGGGCATTAGGGACACTTGGTAAGAACATTTTTATCGATGTCATATCTATTTCTTATGCCTAAATATTTAATGGGTATCTTTCACTCATGAATGAAGGTTTTTTTTCTGGCAAAACAATATTGTTTCAGCTTTCAGGTGTGTCCTTACAAGAGTGATATGCAAGATGGCCTGAGTTTCTCAGGCCATCTTGCATCAGACGAGTTAGCTCCGAGCTCACTCTGCGGCCGCCATGACAGGAAGATAGTGAAGGGCGCGTGATAGCAGCGTTGATAAGAAATGACTGCAGAAACGCGCGTGGCGTTGGAAACGCATGTGACACATTCGCAGTGTCTATCAAAGAAACACCACGTGCGAAGCGGACACATTGTTGCCGCTGCTCAGTCAAAATTTCTGCAGTGCAACGACGTCAGCGTGATTGCCACGCTATCTTTTTGCCAATCCAACACGCGCCTCTCACAGGCGTGTTCGTGGGCGTTTGTCTTCTTTCAGACAGGTTATTTATTTCCATGTACAGCATGGACATTTTCACTTTCGAATGCAGCAAGGGCACACACACAGCACTCTCGGGCTGCTCATTTCGCTTTTATTTTATTTTACTTATTTATTGTTTATTTATTTGTTTTCGTTTATTGCAAATAATATGAGGACAGGTGGTCAGCAAGGGCACTCATGGCGGCAATGCGGCTGTTTTATGCGAGAAATTGTAGCCGCGTGGTGATATCACGTTTACTTCTGTGCGCGTATGCGCATATTCTGCGCGATCAAGTTGATAAATCAATCATGCCGTTCAACGTGAGTACTGCTCCTCGGAAAGAGCAAACGTGGTGGGCGTACCAAATCTTCGCCGCAGGTATCTGTCAAACAGATTAGCGCGAGAACTTGCATACAAAGTCATCGATTCTGAGAAGTCCCCAGTTCAACTCGTGACTGTGATGGTGCCGTTGTGACTGTCAAGCGTTTGATGCGGTGAACGCCATGCGGCTGCTTCTTTACATATAAAATAGTTTGGTGAGCTTACATACTTGTGCAAGGGTGTAGCCATTGATTGATTTGTGGGGTTTAACGTCCCAAAACCACCATTTGATTATGAGAGACGCCGTAGTGGAGGGCTCCGAAAATTTTGACCACCTGGGGTTCTTTAACGTGCACCCAAATCTGAGTACACGAGCCTACAACATTTCCGCCTTCATCGGAAATGCAGCCGCCGCAGCCGGGAATTGAACCCGCGACCTGCGGGTCAGCAGCCGAGTACCTTAGCCACTAGACCACCGCGGCGGGGCGAGGGTGTAGCCATAGAGGAGCTTGTCATAACCTAGCTATTGCAGCTATTTAAGTTGGTCGTCTACTCATGTGCGTGATTGGCTTAGAAGTGAAGAGCGCTTGAGCTCTGTCCTAATAACAATTGTACTAATTGGCTTAGGACTATCGACCATTACACTGAGCTGTCTTGTTTTCTTTGAGGAGACTTTAAATAAAAGGCCATTATCTGAGGCGCCATTAGCAAGCCCGCGATCAGTATGGGGCTGTTAAACGTAATCCTTATTAGCAGGCTACTAATCGTCATCTTAGGGCCGTTTCATGCGCTACCCGCATGGAACGCGGGTAGCGCACGCAAGCGGAGGATAAATAAGCCAATAGGTGACCGGCAAAATGGGCAGTCGCAAGGAACTGTGGGATACGACGGCTTTCGGTTCGACGCACCGGTCGAGTCAACGGCGGCACGCGTGCATTTTTGTACTGCTCCGCTGAAAAAAGCACCTCGCCGTGCAATGTCAGTGCATTCTTTTTTTTTTTCAACCGTGACCTTGACGATGACAAGATACGAAAGCAATGAACGGTCCGGAAACTTTTTGGTTGCAATAAATGATCTGCAATGCTTTTATGCTGCTTGGGGGTGCTGTCAGTTTGGCTAGCAGATCAGTCATACACTGAAAAGTTTTCCTTGTATGATACGGTACTGCAGATAAAAAGTCACCATTTTAATGACCTCAGGTGATGTGGATGACTATAGCACTGTGCTAAGAGTTCATTTCGGGATCGCTGCTTCGGCCGACATCGTCAGTCAATCGGCATGAAACGCAACACTTTTTGAGCGTGTTGAGATATGTTTTTCTAGCCTTTAGCGCGCTACAAAATGCATTTCTTTGTCGAAGTCAGATGCTTATTCGAGCGCTGATCTTCGTGAAGCTCCACGGCACGGCGGCACATAAACAATATGGTCAGGCATAGACGGCCCCGAATAATCGAAAGCCTGCGCTTGTTTAACGCCCTTCTTCCTTTGGGTGCCGTCCTGGCACACAGTTTGACAAAGATAAACGCAAATGAACTTGTCCAACTTTTCGTGTAAACTTACTCTTGTAAGTGAAGCTTTCGCGTTT
Source organism: Rhipicephalus annulatus (assembly GCA_013436015.1). NCBI lineage: Eukaryota > Metazoa > Arthropoda > Arachnida > Ixodida > Ixodidae > Rhipicephalus > Rhipicephalus annulatus. The sequence continues at coordinate 96,988 of WOVY01000549.1, forward strand.
TTTTTTAGGGGCGAAGCTCCTCATAGCGGCACCCGTTCTTCCCTCGTAGTCATTGTAGTAGTGTGTAACAAGTATAACATTTTGATCTCAAAGGTGGTGCCTGTGAAAGATTTCTTCTGTGCGTTGTTGAACAATAAAAGATAGTGCTCAATGTACATGCCAATGGCTGTTAAGGGGGAATGAGAGGCCGGAGAATTCAGCTTTTAGTTAATGCGCACGCTGCGAATTTTTGTTAATCAACAACGCACAGAAGAAAAGAAAAGGTTGCTACGTTAAACTCGCGAGGCGCAACCTCGTAGGTTTTAGAAAGGTTTAGCGAATGTTGGGCTGCAGTGCCATGAATACAGTGAACTAGTATATACGATGAACTCGAGGTGGTTGAAGGTGGGAAGTATACACGAAGTGCAAGCCAAAAGAAAGCGTACGTCTGCCTCTTCTCGTTCAGTCCTTGGAATGTCCGCAGGATGGCGGTGCTTCTATATGAGGAATATATGATGAAAAGAAGCGAGTTGGTCGTACTTGGAGTATTGAATAGGTGGACGAACGGGCACACAGACAGATGCACGGATGGACGCACGGATGGCTGCATGGACGAATGAACGCATGGATGGACGCAGGAGCGGATGCATGGACGAAAGCAAGGACGAACACACAGAAGAACGTGGGGACGCACGTACAGGTGGCCACACAGACGCACGCATTTATGGGCGGAAGCAAGAACGAATGAACGGACGGATGCGTCGCCCCACTATCCATCATTCACTCCGTGGATATGCTGCCATTTTTGTTATATATATAGGTGCAATGGCCGGCTCTAATCTCGTAAGGCAAGTAGATGTCGCCCGCTCGTTCGCACAATAACTTTTCTAGGTGCGCCTACGCGACAATTTATTTCTCAATATAATATTCGCAGTAAATTCGTGCGTTAGCTTTTTTCTTAGGGTGAAATACACACGTACCTGTGATAAAATTGTGTTCGCACAGTCTGGCTTCAAAGTTCCGTTCTCAGAGGCTACCTGTAACTTTGGCTCTTTTCACAGTCACGGCCCACCTAAATTTTGTCTTCATTACCTGGCAAGTCGATACCTGCGTTTGCCTTGCACGCTCGAGTTGGAGCAGCCAACGGCTGAGCAACCGACTATGGTTTATGAGGAAGAATATATTCGGGTGACCGAATGCGCGAATCTTGAATAATCTGAGGCTTGCGGCGAAGCGGTTTGCCGTCGTCTCCTCTTCTCGAACCGGAAGCCGGCAGCAGAATGTGCATCCCACAATCCCTCACTCTTTTGTGGTCACCTATTGGCGACGCTTTTTCACCCTCTGCTTGGGTGCGGCAGGTGTGCCGGCATGTGCCTTGCGACTGTGCGTCTAACGCATGGAATGGCCCTTATTGGTAAGGGCTAGTTAGCATGGTTTTAGTTAGCGTGCTCTTGAGTAATGTCGCGTTATTTAGCATAGATTAGTTATCTTATCGACTTTAGTAATCCCTGTTTCAGCTTTACATGGTTTCATTAGCACTGTCTTCTTAAAATATGGCGTAATTACCTTGGTCCTACCATGCCTTGGCGTAATTAACCCTGTCATAGCATCTGCTTGACTAACTAGCTAATTATACGATCCAGGCCAAAAAGAAATCAGCATATCTACGAAGTGAATGATGATGAGTGGGGTGAAGCTTCAGAGGGTTTTGTCGGTAAACTATGAATCGTCTGTCTGTCTGTCTGTCTGTCTGTCTGTCTGTCTGTATATTTGTCTGTCCGCCCGTCCATCTATTCATCCGTGCGTCCATCCGCATCTGCTGAGTAAGTCATCAAACTAGGTGGTCACGTACGGCGAGCTAGCAGGGACAGACCCATGGCTTTAGGAGCTTGGCTCCAAATTGCTAAACAGCCGACTGCACGTGTTCGGGTGCTAGTGGGCGATGACAAGAATGGCGATGCACGTCGTATGAGCAGCGCCTCAGAATGTAAAGGTTCAACATGATGATTAACACGTGGTCTCAAGTTTAGCGGCGGTCGTGATGTAAGATGCTCTGCTGGTATTCATTTCAGAGGCCACGGTGCTAATTATTCTAAAACAGCATTAGTGCAGGCATTAAAAGCTTCAAAACAAACTTACACATGGTGTACGATCATGGTTCGTAAAGGGTTTACTACGCTTTTCACCCTATAAAACACCTACCGATAAGCACCGTATGCGTTCAGCTTTTTTCACAAAGCATTACGAAAAAACCTAAACACTTTATTTTTATTTCGGTTGCCAACAAAGCGTTTTGTCATTATTGAGCCTAAACAATATTGCTGCATGCATAAATGTATACCGTTCTGACATTTATTGTTAAATCTACCACGGTAGGTTGCGCATATTTAACTGCAACGCAGTGTTCTAATAGTTGTTGACGAATAGTTGTTGGTTTATTCTCAGTCAGTTTTTGAGCAGCCGACTGCTTGTTTTCTTACTTCCGTGTAAGCGTTGACTGAATAGTTAGCAAAGAAATGTATCGCTCTCTTTTGAGTGGTTGAGGCTCTAAGAGTCTTACATAATACCAATGGTTGGACTGCTCACATAAAGACAACCAGAAACTACTGAAAAACATGTCCTGATGTTGGTAGTTTTCGCTTCATATTGAAACATTGATAGCGCAAACTCAAGGGACAAAAGAGGAGAGAAACGAGCGCATAATGAAACTTAGGTTTATTTTCATAAGATAATATACATAAGAAAACATGATGAGAAAGAAAAAAACAAGACGGAAGGTTTTACCGTGATCAGGTGTCACACAGACACAACATATCACCATTTAAATAGAACATACACGGTGAGTTGACAAAACTATTGAAGTTCTTTTTTTTATATAAAAAGGCTTCTGAAATCGCCCTGGTTTGTATGTTACGATGAGAGTATAATACACACGTACGCAATAATTGAAGTACGCAGCTACACTTTTTGCAATGGGCGGACAAATGCGAACCCGGAGCCAACCTCTGTGCTTTGTAGTGTTCTCAATGGAGAAAGTTTAGGCAGCTGTCAGCCTGCTCGATATATACCCTGTCGCAATACAATGGCAAAGAAACCACGTTGCACTGAAAATTAGTGAAAAATTGCCATTTTTAACAACACATCCTTTTTTCGCCAGGGCGGCCTTCATTCTTCCTTTCGTGTCAATTCTCGAACACATTTGCTGCAATTTTCCGCTGGCGAAGAACAGCATCATTGTTCAATTTTTCGCACACTTTTATCTTATCTGACAACCAATGCGCTTACTGGTCTACCGCAAATTATGGTAAGTTTTCGGCATCGTTTGTTGGCCATCCCTTTATTTTAATGCGATAAAAATATATGGAAACTCTCGGCTGGATTTTGCCGCTGGCGTCGGCGTCGATGTCAAGCACAGTATACGTTTACGTACCTGTAAATATAAAAACGCTAGAAAAAAATATGCTGAAAAAGACTCTGACACGCAGAATCGAACGTGGAAACTCAGTGTCGTGAATGCAAGGCGTCAACCACTGAGCTAACACAGTAATCACTGAGCAACACAGTAACCACTGAGTAACATAGTAACACAGTCGTAAAGCCCCTGAACGCACACTCGCGCGCCCTTATCTCGCGGTTGGGAGCATCTTATGTATTGGCTGTCCTTAAACTTTCACTGGAACAACTCTGTTATAGTTACCGGGTGCCAAAGGTCACTGAAATCGTGCACAATCGGTGTTTGTAAAAAGAGGGCGCTTTTCAGGCACAGCGAAGTAACAATACAGACGCTTGTTCGCGTTCATCTGTACTTGTGAGTACGTTTCCTGCATTATTTCTGCGTGAGAAACGCGGAGCACGTTTTGATATGCTTGCCATTGTTTCCGTGACCTTCCGATTTGTTGCTATTGCATTCATTGTTTCACCTTTGTGGCAAAGCTGTGACTTTTCTTCATTCTAATTAGCTTTTGAGCGGGAAAAATCACTATATTAGTCAGAGAGCCTGCCTTTTGCAGCATAATTATTTTATTATAAAACGCATGCTATTTTGTGGTAAAAGCTTTAGATACAACAGAATTCATTAGGTTAATCGCAATCCCTGAGTGTAATACCTTCATTGCAAAGAAGAGTAATCTAGGATTGCTTTGCTTGAATGGGGAAAGTAAGACCAGCATAAGTGACCTGAATGCAGACATATCTCATGATCCAGAAACTGCAACACATTATCTTGGGTAACCTCGGCCGTGAAAAGCAATCCATGTCCTTTTTGTTCGAAGATTTCAATATCACTTGTTAGAATATCACTTGTCTGCTTATAAGTTTCAGGACCTTTTTCTTGTAAAGTGATCTAACCAAGTTTTTGAATTCTTAACAACGAAGAAATGCCTATTATCAGTGGTTTTAGCATTGGTGTTGTCGATTTGTTTTACTCGGTACCACACCCTGAACTCATTAAGAGTGTAAAAAACGCATCACACAGGAAAATGACGAACATTCAATAAATAACAAATGTATGTTGTCTCTTGATAGCTTTTTGGTACTACTCCTTTCTATTGAAGTTATACACTTTTATTCCGAGGCCATAGGTTTAGGTTAAAATGACCGGCGTTTTTATTGCCTTTCGTGTAGCAGCCATCCTTTGTGATATATTCCTAAGTTATTTTGATAGGGCTTTGAAAACAGCAATGAGCAGCCTTGTAAGTAGTGTATTCAGGTATGTGAGTAATTACCTCATGCTTGTTCGTTCAGCGACCTAGAATCCAAAACAGGGATAGGATTATAGAAATCTTCGAACCATAAGAGCGTGGATTGCGTTTCACGCACGAACTTCTAGATGTTCAGTTATTTTTTTATGCGGAGCAACTATGCTGTTCTTACTCTCCCCTTTCCAGAAAAACAATCATACATTACTTGTCTTCGCATCTTAAAATGGTAAAATATAGTCTTGCGATAACCCTCTGAATTATGCGGTAACGAAATTTTTTTCACCAGAAAATCGCCTGTGTTTGTTTTTTTCTGATTAAATAATGAGGTTGCTTGCTAGAGGCAGGCTTTCCGACTAATTTTTTTGGTTTTTGTTCGCTCATAAAGTATTTCGAATGAGAAAAGAAAAGAGATGCGCCACTGAAAATGCCAGGAAATCACAAAAGTTTGGCTAGTTCAGTATGTGCGTGTGTTTTCATATAGGATAAAAATGTAAAAACAAATATTCAGCATTTATGTATTTTGTTCCGCCAGCGGAAAATAGCAGCATTTCTGATTCAGAAATGACTTGAACGGCAGAACAAAGCAGGCCTCGTGAAGGTAGGCTGTGGTGTAAAACATTTCAATTGTTTAAGTAATTGCCGGTTTCACTAAATGTCGTGGTTTCTTGTATTTCACTGTCTTGTGACAGCCTATATATTAGGTGGATTGGCCGATACCTCAATGTTCGCCTGCAAGAATACTATAGTGAGCTGAATTCGGCCCCGGATTTATATTTGTTCACCCATTGAACAAAGTGTAGCATGAATTTTCGCGCATGTATGTATTATAAATTCACAGTGATTCAAAAGCAATGGAGGTTGCGGAAGCCTTTTCATACCAAAATTGTTTTGATAGTTGTGTCAGTTCACCGTCTATATTCCTTTCTGTTCTCGCTTCAATTAAAAAAATGAAGTTACAGAACTGCAAATTTCTCAACAAGTGACGAGAGCCTTTAGGTACGAAGACTGGCCGCCTTCGTACACTGCGCTGCTGAACTTTTTCTGCGTGCTTCGACGTAATTGGGGCACGTGTTAAACTGTTATTAATCCGAACCACGCAAATTCCGACAACTGTGTGATAAGGTTTTTTTCATTCGAGAGATTTTCCGGCGTACACATCGCCCTGGGACCAGGTAACCAGTGAGACAGAAAAAAAGAATATTTTCAATTTAAATTGACGATTATTGGTTGAAGCAATGCTATTATGCTTTCGCCGGAATCCGAGGGAACGATACGGAGCCTAGTGATGTTGCGGTGTGGCAGTTTGTCTACGCAATACCCAAATGGGAGAAGGCCTGGTTGGGTGAACAATCCTGCTTTCAGCGTATACGGGCGCGTATCTCCAAGAACAACTTGATAAGGATGCAGCACGTGAGGTCAACTTGGGAAAGCACGAGTCCGCAATAAGCCGACCGGATTGAGACAACCGCTCTACGTGGGTGCAGCCCGGCTCGACTACACGTGTATCGAGAAGTGAAAAACATTGTTTCTATTTTTGGCGTGGCAGACGGTAGGATTCACGTGGCATCCACAGCAAAAAAAACATTTTCTGAGATCATCCGTTGTTGTGATCAAGCGCTACCCTATACGGTAGCCTCTTGGTTATGGTGATTGACTGCTTAAGTTCAACTAATAGATCACACGCTTGGACAAGACGAAGAAAACCAGACGGGCTTATCCAGCTTTCAGGTATGGATGCATGTGTGTATGGATGGATGTATGTATGGATGGATAGATAGATAGATGAATGGATGGATAGATGGATGGATGGATGGATGGATGGATGGATGGATGGATGGATGGATGGATGGATGGATGGATGGATGGATGGATGGATGAATAGATGAATGGATGGATGGATGGATGGATGGATGGATGGATGGATGGATGGATGGATGGATGGATGGATGGATGGATGGATGGATGGATGGATGGATGGACGAATAGATGATTGGATGGATGGATGGATGGATGAATGGATGGATGGATGGATGGATGGATGGATGGATGGATGGATGGATGGATGGATGAATGGATGGATCCGGCTGTGCCTTTTATATCGGGTGGTGCCTCACGCCATCTAGCCATAAAGCTACGTACTACCACTATGTGTTGAAGGATTGAATTTCGAGCGCGCCTTGATTGTAGGCACCAATCAGATAGCCTCTTCCTGGTTATTTCTAGCTGCTAAATGTCTGTTTTGCCTTCACTGTGCCCAAGTCCGAACGCCTCGAAAACTTCCGCGTCATTATCTTGGACTATAGGGTGGAGCCCTTTACAGAACATTATCAAGTGTTCAGCCGTTTCCTCGTCCTTCTCACACGCACTACATAAGGTGTCTGTTACTCCCGTTAAGGCCTCGAACAGCAGAGAACTACTTCAATAATTACCGTAGATATTTTCTTTTGCAATTTCCTGCTTGATTATTCGGTAGGTCTCCAGTGATTATTTTGTAAGTATTCCCTTTCTGTTTCTTTCACCTTCTTATGAACCGATGTTTCCTTTTGCTTGGAATTCTGCCGTTTTCTAAATATTTGCGTGACAATTTTCGAGTTCGCTTACTTCATTTAGTATCAACATTTTTCATGTACAATTAGCTAAAAACATTCCTAGTCCAACGCTTTTGTCGCATTGTTCTTAATCGTTCCTAAAAAGATATCTTGCTGCAAGCTTCCCTGCACTCTAGCGATGTACAATCTATATCACCCTGTACCCCCTGATTTGGGTATTCCCGTGTGCTCCCATAGCAAGTCTACATATGCCACGTTGTTTAATTTCCAATCTTTCTTGAAGATCTGATGTCATGCGCAATATCGCATTGCTGAACATCAAACCCGGGACAATGACACCTCTCCCAATCCCTCTCACAACGTCATACCTATAGCAATTTCACAGTGTCCTATTTTTCAGTACAGCTGCATTCCTGTTACATTGAGTGATTAGTATTTTTCGTGTTCCCTTAGGGTTCAGTCCTGTTGTTTATCCATTAGCCCAAATACTCGCAATTATCCACAATTTCTACGTGGCTTCCTGTATGTTATGCTCACTGCATTCATTTTAATTAAAAGTAAGCGATTGCCGATTTTTCCCTACTGAACTTGATTTTTAACCTAGCTCTCACATTACTGTAAACCTCTATCAATCCTTCTAGTCATGCCTCGTTGTTGACTAGTATTACTATATTATCGGCATACATCAACGCTTGTAATGACTGTGCCACGTGTTTTCCTTGCTTGGCAAACGCGAGGCTGAAGCCGAGTCGACAACCCTCTCATTGGGCTTCTAGTTTCTGTAGATACAGCATAAATAACAAAGATTACAAGGAACATCCCTGTCGAAGCCCGCGTTGTATCTGTATAGGTTCGAATACCTGTTCTTCCCGTTTCATAATGTTCTTACCATTTCAACTTTTTTGTTTCTGTTATAGATATATTTTAGAAAATCAGTTATTCAATCTTCCCGATCTATTGTGTCTAGTATTCCCCGCAAGTGAATTAAGCGATGGGAGTTTAGCATCTCTAAACAAGACTTTAATTATTACCAATTCAGGGAGACCTAAACACAGACGCAGGGCGTAGCGGCGATGGCGTAGTGGTTAGAACATCCACCTCGCATGCATAAGGCCCATGGTTCGAAACCTGGTACCACGCAGTTCCCAATTGAAACAAAAAGTCCACGTTGTGATGGAACTGCACTAACAGGCCTGGGGTGCAGCCTCACCGTTGACCACCGCCGGCAACGCATTCCCTCTAACAAGAGAAGGATTGGCTCCTCTGGTTCAGTATCTGGCAACTACCTCCCACCTGAATACGTCAATTAACTCATGGTCCTCAGTCGCCGGCACCTGCAAAGCAACTGACTACGGCAGCGGTCAGATCTGCAACGCAGCAGAGGGTGCTAAGAATCTTTGGATTCAGACGGCCCGCCATTAGAACCTGAACGTGGCAACGTTTACCGTTAGAACCTTATCTAGTGAGGCTAGTCTAGCTGTACTATTCGAGAAACTAGAGGGTGTTAAATGAGATATAATGGGGCTCAGTGAGGTTAGAAGAACAGATGAAGCCTATATGGTGCTACAGAATGGGTATGTCCTTTGCTATCAGGGCTTGGATGACAAAAGAGGACTGGGAGTGGGGCTCCTGATTAACGGAAACATAGCTGGCAACAGAGAAATACTATAGCAATATTGAAAGGCTGGTAGGTGTCGTAATTAAATTCAATAAGAGATACAAGATGAAGGTGGTACCGGCTTATGCACCTACGTCCAGCCATGATGATGCTTCTCTTGAAAGCTTCTATGAAGACCTGGAATTGGCAATGAGTAAGGCAAAAACACAGTATACTATACTGGTGGGAGACTTTAATGCAAAGGTAAAGAAGAATCCTGCTGCAGACCAGGCAATAAGAGATTATGACATCGGTATTAGAAATGCCAGAGGAGAGCTGCTAGTATAATTCAAGAAACGCAATAATTTACGAACTTTGAGTACCTTTTACCGAAAATGGGGAAACCGTAAGTGGACATGGAGGAGCCCTAATGGCGAAAATAAGAACGAATTAGACTTTTTAATGAGTGCCCACCCAAGCATCGTGCAGGATGTGGAACTGGCTCGAAAGGTATGATGCAGTGACACTATAATGGTACGGTCTCGAATTCACCTAGACTTGAAGAAGGAACGACAGAAACTGATACGCAAGAAGCCAATCAATGAGCTAGCACTTAGAGGGAAAGTACAGAAATTCAGAGTCTCGCTTTAGAACGGGTACTCGGCTTCTATTGAGGAAATCAACTTCAGCGTAGATACAATGAATGATAATCTGACGAGTATCATTACGAAGTGTGCAGTGGAAGTTGGAGGCACGGTAGTTTGACAGGACAGTGGCAAGCTTTCCCAGAAAACAAAGAATCTCAATGAGAAGCGTCAAAGCGTGAAAGTCTCAAGTACAACAGATAAAATAGAGCTGGCAGAGCTTTCGAAGTTGACTAATAAGTGTAAGGTATTCGATGTAACAAGGTATAACCTGAAGAAAATTGAACACGCCCTGAAAAACGAAGGAAGCGTGAAAGCAGTGAAGAGGGAACATGGGATAGAGAAAAATCGGATGTATGCAGTAAAGGACAAAGAAGGCAAGATAGCTACCAATATGGAGAGGATGTAAAATAGCAGAGGAGTTTTACAGAGATCTATACAGTCACCGGGACAACCACGACCTTAATACTATAAGAACTAGGAGCCACCCAGATGACCCCCCCCCCCAGTAATGATAGAAGTCAGAGAAGCCTTGGAGAACATGCAAAAAGGCAATGCCTCTGGAGAGTATCAGGTAACATCAGATCTGCTGAAAGATGGTGGACAAATTGTGTTAGAAAAACTAGTTACCCTGTTTACGAGGTGTCTCCTGACGGGAAGAAAACCAGAGTCTTGGAAAAATGCTAACATCATCTTATAACACAGGAAAGGAGATGACAAGGACATGAAGAATTACAGGCCGATCAGCTTGCTCTCTGTAGTATACATGCCATTTACAAAGGTAATTGTTAACAGAGTTAAGAAGACATTAGAATTCAATGAACCAAAGGAGCTAGTGGGATTTCGAACATGCTACTCAAAAATCGACCACGTTCATACTATCAATAAGGTAATAGAAAAATCCACAGGATACAGGCAACCACTATACATAGCCTTCATTGATTACGAGAAGGCGTTTGATTCGATAGAAATATTAGCAGTCATGCAGACAGCGCAAAATCTGGGCGTCGATGAAGCATATGCAAACATTTTGGAAGAAATTCACAGGGGATGAACTGATACCATTGTTTTTCATGAAGAAAGCAACGGAATACCAATCAAGAAAAGTGTAAGGCAGGAGGATACAACCTCCCCAATGGTATTTACCGTATGCCTACAGGAGGTTTTTCAGAGGCCTAGAATGCGAACAGTTGGGGATAAGAGTTAATGGAGACTACCTTAGTAACCTGCGCTTCGCCGATTAAATTGCATTGATGAGTAACTCAGTGGACAAACTGCAACTCATTATTACGGACTTAGACAAAAAGAGGAGAAATGTGGGTCTTAAAATTAATCTACAGGAAACGAAAGTAATGTACAAGAACCTCGGATGATCGCAGCGCTTCGAGATAGGTTATAGTGCACTTCAAGTTGTAAAAGAATATGTCTACTTAGGGCAGGTAATAACCGCGAAACGAAGAAACGAGTTTGAAGTAATTAGAAGAATAGGATTGGGGTGGAGGACATTTGGCAAGCACTTTCAAATTATGACAAGGAGGTAGCCACTATCCCTCAAAAGGAAGGTATATAACAGCTGTATTTTGCCGGTATTTAGGTACGGAGCAGAAACCTGGAGACTTACAAAAAGGGTTCAGCCTAAATTGAGGACGACGCAGCGAGCAATGGAAAGAAAAGTGGTAGGTGTAACCTTAAAAACAAGAAAAGAGCTGAGTGGATTAGGGAACAAAGGGGGGTTAAGGATATAATAGTTGAAATCAAGAAGAGGAAATTGACATGAGCTGGGTATGTAGCGAGCAGACAGGACAACCGCTGGTCATTAAGGCATTCCAGAGAAGGCAAGAGAGTTAGGTTGAGACAGAAGGTTAGGTGGGAAGATGAGATTAAGAAGTTTGCGGGTATAAATTGGCACCAGCAAGTACAGGACCGAGTAGAGTGGCGGAACAAGGGAGAGGTCTTTGTCCTGCAGTGGACGTAGTCAGGCTGATCAGGAAACACAAATGCAAGGCTTGCCTCTCAAGCAAAACTAGCGGGCGAAGGTTATACACTCAAAGGCAAAATTACCCGACAAGGGAGTAACGGAGCCCAATATGCGCACGCTATGAACGGATAGACAATTGAGAAGCAACCACAGAGGAAATCGTGCAGCGCGAAACCACTTAGTTTCCACTAGGGACGAACCGCCTGGTCATTGCAGGCAGCGCGAAAAGCGTTGCCCAGGTGACCAGCCCTCCTTCTCTGCAGAACAAATGTCCTTCTCCTCCTCTGCTGGCTCAGTCTTTCCCCGTATTTTGCCGGCGGCGGTTGCGCAGCGGCGTGCTCGGAGTGCTCAACCACGGCCGCCTAGATTCGATGAACTACAACGTGGTTTGCGTGTATGCCTGGACGAGTGTGGGCTGCTGCTTTAGCGTCTCGCCGCACCCATGAACTCGGCAGCAAGCCTCGACAGGTCACCACGCCGCGCTGTATATCTCTGGCTTCAAGATAGTCACGACCAACACATGACAGCAACAGTTGGGAAGGCCAATATGGCGGCCGAGAAGAACAGGCCTATCGGATATATACTTCAGTCCTTGAGTCCTACTCTGAGCAGTACACAGCGCTGTATTCTAAGGCAAGTGGGTTATCATTCTTTATTGTACTCTACTTGTCGCGTATGTGATATGGATCGCGCTTGCTGGCAACGTGCTCGGTCATGTTGTATATCGCATGCATGAAATGCATCGCGAAGGTCAGCTTCGGCGTCTGCAGTTTGCCTGTGCTTTGTGACCGCCTGGGAATCGGCCGCCATTGCAGTCGGCCTCCCATACGCTCGCTCATCGAGTGCTCGCCTGTCTTCGCCGCAGCAAGAGCTCTGTGCTGACGATATTGGGCTGAGACCTCGTTGCTGTGTTGGGAGTCGTCGAAAACACGTTGAGGGTTCTCGTAAAAAGTTTTTTTGTAGTGTGTCGTGCAGTGTAAGTGCACTAGCACGGGCTGGCGGGGCTTTTGCTATTGTCGGAACTAACTGAAAATTGGTCGCCATTACAGTTGGCTTCCCCGTCAGTCGTTCGCAAGCAGCTCAGCGCCGTCCGTCGGCCGCGGCGGCGGACTCGCGTTTGCGCGCCGCAATCGCTCGAGTTTGTGGAAAAGGGCCACATTACCGTCAATTTTTTCGGCGCTAGCTCCAAACCAGCTCGGTCCTGTTCGTGGCGGCGGACAAGCATACGCTCGCTCTCCTGTTCGAAGTTCACTGGAGGCAGACACTCCGCGTGCCGCGCCGTGTTTGGTTTCGCGTTCGCTTGCTCGAGCTGAACGATGTCGCTTAGGACTCGCCGATTTGTTAGCGGCACGGTGGTTCGCGGAATTGTGACTGCGGCCGCCGCTCCTATGCTGTTGCGCTATGGAGATCGAAATGAGTCTTTGACGATTTGTGACATCAAGATGAAATTATTAGCATGTCATATCTCACATATGTTTTCATTTCACTTTGCACGCATTTCTCATATGCATTTGTATTCATCCCCGGTCACGTGTGACTTACTATTTTACATACCTATTGTGCAGCCGTGGGCACACACCGTGCTGAAGACTATGTGGTGGCGTCTGCGATGCCCGTCATCCATCTCTTTCGTCAGAGCGGCTTCAGAAGGACTGTGCGAGATGTGAAGGTAAAGTTATTTGTGTGTCATATTTTAATGCTTGTTTTATATTAACGTTCACGTACCTGTCATACACGTGCATCTTCATCTTCTGTGACGTGTGCCTAACTAATTTTACTATCTTATTGTACGTGCAGCTGTGGGAACACAACAGGCAGAAGGCTGCATGCGCTGGCGTCTGCAATGCCTGTCATCTATCGCTTCCGTCGGAGGAGCTCCCCAAGGAGTGAACAAGATTTGGCAACGAGACTGTACTTGTACACTTCACCATGAATTCACCTAAAAGAATGGCGAAACTTCATGTGTATGTAGAAAAATATTGCGATGTCTTGCTTTTGTCTTTCGTTGTTGGTGTGACTGTGAAAGCAGTTACACATAGGTGGCCAACTACTTTTTCGCGTGTTCTTTTCTGCGGAATTCGTTTTTCACTGCGCAGAAAAACAAGCGGAAAAAGTAGTCGGCCTGGCGGAAAATAAACAAAAAACAATGTTTGAAATGGGGACAAAAAGTTCATCTGATTGGAGTGTTTGAGTGGATCAACTGTTCGTCCGGCAAGGTACAACTGTGAGGACTAACGGTTGCTCGGTAAGGAGTAAATGTGTGGATTAACAATTGCTCTATATGGTGAAAATATGAGGAGTAAATGTTAGTCCTTTGGGGTGAACTGTGGGACTGACGGTTACTCACTAAGGTGTAAATGTGAGGACTAAATGTTAGTCTCTTGTGGGAACTAACTGTTAGAGCTGGTGCCGTTAGTCTTTAAAGGATATAATGGTTGTGGCAGCCCCATTAGTTCCCAAAAGGACGAACCTTACACCCTTTTAACCCCCTTTTGCCTTAGAGTGTAAGCAGGAGCGCCAGTGTATAATATTCATCCAAATTCTAGCACCAGCCGAACGTACATGCAGTATATGAATTAAAGCGTTTGCCTTCGCATGCCTAATTGACTATGACTAATATATTGCGTAACGAACCGACCGCCCGAACACCGTTTATTGATTTGTATTCGATGTGTTTCTTCCAAGACATGGAGCGATCGTATAGTACACCAAGCTATTTTATTTGCTGAGCTTGCGCAATACACTCTCGATGATAATAAATAAAATTATTAATGGGGTGTTTCAAAGGAAATGGCAATACGTAGCAGTTCCGCACATTCAGATGCACGTGTTTTTCATCAAGCCAGTCTTCTACACACTAAACGAAAATGACCTGAAATAACCTCAAAAACTGGGTAAACCATTTGTCTTCTAGCACTCTACCTCTCCTGGTTTTTTTTACCACCTACAATCGGATAAAAATTTACTCTCGTTCTGAGTTTTTGACCGGAGGGAGAGTAGTAATTATTTACCACAGTGAGGTTTTGAGTGAGTATAGGAGGGTTGCACGTGACGTCATCCGCTTGGGGCGCCAGCGGCGCCTGCCTCCGCCGCCATCTTTACGGTCCGTGGTGGCGCTCTCCCTTCAAAGCGGCGAGCAGCGGTGACAGGTTGTGTGCGCGACCGTGTGTACCTCGGTGAAATGCGGCTGAGTGTCTACGCGCGTGACCTCCGGGGTCCTGCAAAAGTCCGCTACGAACAAAAGGTTCACCTTTGTGGTGGCATCGACCCGTTCGATTTTAGCAGCGATGAAGCTGTTTGTGACATGAAGTGCTATCCGCGCATCGAGTTCACCGACATTAAGGACTACCTTGTTGACGGTACAAGCTTTATAACAAGGAGCGAACTTAAAGCTTACAAATCGATGGATGCCCACAATTACGTTACTAGCGGATGGGTCCAACAGCCAAGAGTTCGAGACCTCGGAGACGGCCGCCGCGTCGTCGTCGGAAACGTGAGTGGTGCTTATGCTTCACATTCCCCTCGCAGTGCTCGGACAAACTTTTTCTCGCCGCGGTAGTGTCGCTTCATAAATTTGTGTGGAGGGGCTTCGCCGTTTGCAAGCACGTGTGGGGTGATAAAAGTGGCATAGTTTGTGCTTGAGCCCAAGCCGCTTGCGATCGAAAATGATCTTTGCTGCAGGGTCTAACGACGCGCGTCGGGCAGTTGCGCGCCCAGAGATCGCCTACGGTCTCCTAGCCGATCGACCAAAAGCGGCCGTGTACTCGCATTACATCCGGACCTCAACAGGTTGCCGTGTCCTAGGAACACGAGAGAACTAGCGATCGTGCTTCGAAACGAGTGCGGTTAAGAATTTTTTTTATCTCAAAACCTGTTAAACCTTAGGGTATCACTGTCGCGACTTTTAAAAGCGAAGCTTAAGGGTCCCCAAACTTTTCTAGTTTTGTTCTAATGCTACATTGTTTTTGCTGTTCTTATTAGAATGAAACAGCTGCCACCTGCTAATGTTGACTGATGCTGCACCGCTTTTTCAGGTTCGACACTCGCAGGCCGTCTCCGACAAGCCGTTAGAAGCCTGGGTGCTAACAAAAGAAGATGGAGAAATCTTGAATGCACATTGCATTTGCAAGGCAGGTCTCGGGGAGGCATGCTCGCACATTGCAGCGTTATTATTTTATGTAGAGGTTGTGGTGAGGAAGAGAGATGGCAAAGCATGCACCGATGAAGAGAATGCCTGGCTCCCACCCTATGTGAGGCACCTCGAGGGCAAGCGGTGCTCCGATGTTAGCTTTGCTTCGGCACGTGCCAAGAAAGTGTGCATGGATGCTAGCAAATCAAGCCATGTTTACAGACGACAGCGCAAGGTCGTTGAAAAAACTACGGATGCAGAGTGGTCGTCATTTTTGGCAGCTTGTCATAGGAGCAGCAGCCGGCCAGTTCTGTTGTCTGTGCACAGCACATATGCGGCAGATTTTGTTCCTGTTGCCATGAGATTTCCCCAGGCAATCTTGACGAACTTGTTGAAGGACGAAGCTCCAAGAACAGACACCGCTTTGAGACAGCACTGTGCGGAAGTAATGAGGACCCTCAGCATTGAGCCACAGGTATTGTTACTGGGCATACATTTGTGTTTGTGTTGAAAATGTGGGCTTCTTGTAAAACTACACAAACCAGTCGTGATATTCTGTAACCCCATATGCATACATCTTATTCTAATTGCAGGTTACTACCCTGGTTGAAGCCGAGACTAGAGAACAAGCGAAATCTACAAAATGGTTTGCTTTCCGGGCAGGTCGCATCACAGCATCGAATGCAAAAGCTGTATGCAGGACATCCATACCTAGCCCTTCAATCTCCCTACTGAAGAAGGTCTGCTATCCTCAAGAAACACAGTTCTGGTCCCCTCAGACTGCGTGGGGTAAGGACCATGAAGAGATAGCACGAAAGGCATATGCAAGTGCCTCGGCGAGCATTCATTTGAACTTCAAGTGCGACGTTTCAGGATTGCGAATTTCGCAAGAGCAGTCATTCTTGGCTGCTACACCAGACGGCCTTGTCAGTTGCACATGCTGTGGTGACGGGGTGCTCGAGATCAAGTGTCCATACAATGGGCGCGACGGAACCGTCAGAGAGCTGGCTACCTCTCCATCTTCGTGCATAATATTGCAGAGGGGAGAGCTGAGGCTTCGTACAGACCATGCTCATTACTATCAGGTCCAGTTACAAATGCTTGTATGCAAGAAAAATTACTGCGACGTAGTCGTGTGGACCACGAAAGATTTTGTCACACTAAGAGTGTACAAGGAACCCAACATGTGTAAATCAATGGCAGAGCGTTGTCAGGTGTACTTCGAGCGTGTTGTGCTTCCTGAACTTTGTTTTAATTATTGGACGAACAAAGCCAGTGTTGACGCATCAGAAGAAGAGGTTCAGGACACTGAAACATCCAGTGACCTCCTGTACTGCATGTGCCAAAAGCCAGAATCTGGCAAAATGATTAGGTGCGACAGCGGCTCATGCAAGTTCAAATGGTTTCATTTTGAGTGTGTAAACTTGCAAAGGGCTCCTCGAGCAAAGAAGTGGTATTGTGTAGAATGCAAGAAGCTGCTGAATAAGGTGTGATTGCATTCCGCTGTAATGACATTTGCAAAGTGTTCATTCATATGAGCAACATTTCACCTCTAAATGAAAGTGCTACAAAATAAAGTATAGTTTGTTTTGCACTATTGTGGTGACTGCAGTTGAAAAAGCTTCCTTGGTATCTGTCTTAATAGCTGCAATTTTATTGCGTTAATAATAGACAAGGCACGAAAAGTGCACCGAATGTGTTCACTTGAAATGCCATGTCTCTTGACATGTAGCAAAGAACGAGTAGCCCAGTGAAGTGCAGTGAAAAGGAAAGCAGGGACCTTTATTACAACGATGGATTATACACAACTATGTAAACAATATATCTGACAGCAGCATGAACAACAATAGAAAAAATGACGAAACTAAAAGAAAGAGTATGCCTACGGCACATTTCAGGGCTTTGTACAATTAACCAAAAGGAACCAGAGAATCGGAGAGATTGACTAGCGCTGCGCACACAAATGTTATTTTGTCAAGCACTGTTGGTCCGTTCTCATCTGCAGTGAGCATCTCAACTGGTAGTGTGTGCTTCAGTATGCGAAACTTGTTCCGCAGCAGACCAATAACCCTTTCGACATGTATGCGCACGTTGGCCACCCTACGTGTTCTTTCTACTTGGAAAGCCGAAAGCTGTGGTTTGCCTTTTGTGAACGCAGGCGTTACTAACCTAGCAGAACGTATTCCCACAGAGTCTGATATTGTGAAGCCCCTGTCCGCTAGAACCATGTCGCCAGGCAAAAGATTGTCGAGCACTTTACTGCCTTCCGTTATTGCCTTGTCACTAGTGCGGCCACACCAGCCACGTGACATGAATGTTACGTTTCCTTGAGGAGCAATGCCAACGAGAAATTTCACTGTGTTGTGGTTTTTATAGGTTGACCACGTCTGTGAACGAGAGATCATTGATGAAGGCCGTTCAATAAACACTTCGAAGCAGTCGAGTATGACAACTACATCTGTGCCAAATGCTTTTCGAAATACCATTGGCATTGTTTTACGCAAGACGTCACGTTCTGGCCACACTACTGCTCTTTCAAGACGGACAAAAGCCGCGTCTAGCCACTTGTTGAACACCCTCGAGATTGTGGCGCGGGAAACATGGAACCTGTAAGAAATTCGTGTAGTTAGCAAGTTACCAGAATAAAAACAAAGTCGAAAGCAATGTAAAATTTGATCACCTGTAAGCCAAATCTTGCAATGGAACATTGAGACGCAGACAAATGAGGAAGACAAGCATCTCCTGGAACTTCGTCAAGCAGTTGAGGCTTGTATGGGATACGCCTCGTTCTAAAACCAGGAAGAGTGCCCATAACAGATTAAAGTTTGGCATCCCAGTGTAAAATTGCAGCATGTCTGGCTTCTCTTTGAGGCATTCTTCAGGCAGGATGCAAGTTCGAAGTTGGCCTTTGGTGTCAACCAATTCTGAGATAAGGCGGTTATTTTCCTCTTCAAGCAGCTTGATTTGCAGCATTGTCAATTCTGTTGTTTGCCCAAAGTCAGTCCTCCCTGAAAGATTTACAAGTTAGTAACGTCGAGACGTTGTTTTTTTTTACACATAAAACTGCCTGGGTCTAAAGTTTTCATGTGAATAAAATTGCATAAAACGTACCACTAATGCTGCATTCCTCCTGGATGGCCATCTCGGGCTCTTCGCTGTTGTCTCCACAATCAAGTGGCGTGGGAGGTATGCTGTCGTCATCTGAGCAGGCTTGCAGCGGCTGGAACGGCTTGTGTTTTTTTTGCAGCCTTCTCAAATGCCTTGTGTGTCTGTAAAAAGTAGAATTTGGTCATTAACTACAGCCTGCACATAAACAAATCAAGACATATAAAAATATGGTGCTTTCACATTAACTAAGAACTAATGAGCGTTCTTTGGCAATCCTACCGGGACGCTGAACTGCCACTGTCTCTTGGATTTCCATATCCAAGATGAAGAGATGGCGCCCAGTCCGGATCGGCTTCAGCCATCGCGTAAGAAGGGCGTCCTGCGAAATGCAAAGAGCGGCGGTGATATCATCGTTAATGTGCTTAGCTGACCGTTCCCTCAACAATCAGCGATGCAGTGCGCTCTCGTCTAAACGATGCGTAAGCAGTCAGTAACACGCCGGCCCTACCTAGAATGAAATCCGCTGCTTTAATTGGATGCACGTTTTGTGAACGGGACAAAAACGAAGGGCTTGACATGAAAACGACAGTAATTTACCAAGCTGTTCAAGCGTGCAGTTGCAACTTTTACTGCTCTGATGTGCTTAACTGACTGCTTCGTAAGCAGCGATCCCGGACGTAGCGCACGCGCTCGTCTCCTGCTGGTAAACACGTTGCGAAAACGTTTTTTTAACACGGCATACAGCAAAAGCCAACGTCTTTGATGTTGCATAGGTTCTGAAAACTTACCGGAAATGAAATGTTTACCGCACACGCGGTAGTGGGTTGCCGAGCCATCCAAGTCTTTCCGATTGATGCGTCGGAGCCACTCCGCTCTTCGTCGCTGCGTGACGTCTTTCGTGCGCTTGCATTGGTTCACAATAACTTTAGGTATGGAAAAAAAGCCGACATCAGACGCGTTCTCATCACCAGGCTTCTTTTTCGAGTGGTTGTAGCAACCAAATACGGCACAGTTCACCATTGTTGGACCTCAAGAATTTCGCACAGACGCGCACCCGCGATCACGTTCATGTGACTGCTTGCCGGGCCGGCCGGGCGAGGGGAACCACAAAGATGGACGCGCTGCCTTTTCGACGCTCGCGCCATCTCGCGGGCCACGCCCATGTGCAACCCTCCTAGAGTATAGAGAGAGTAAATTTTTACTGCCTTCTCAAGGTTTTTGAGGTGATTTCTGGGAGTTATTTCTGGTGGTAAAAAAATAATAATTGACGGGTGCATTGGCCCAGAGTCGACTAAGTTATTAAATAGCAGAATTAAATAGTAGAAACGGCAGAATTGGCGACACATAGATTTACATACAGACAAACACGCACACACAACAAATGCACAATAATACACCACTCGAATAGACTGCACGCGTCGCTCAACTACACTTTGACAATCCGGTGTACATAGGCACGACTTTTTGACCGGCCCTGTAGGACCGGTAGGAGAGCTCTTTTTTTATGTTGATTAACAACAACGGTTGAAGGTGCAAGCGTAAACTTATGGTGGGCTACAGGGAACTAAATGCCACACCGACCTTTTATTATAAATCTACCCAATCTTACCTTTTTGAGTATCCAATAATTACTTGGCACACCAGGCTCATGGCCCCACGCGTGTTAGCACTGCTGATCCACAAGTCCATAAAATATACATAAGTGCGCACAAACCATGGTGGTTCAATGATTTTCATTAAGCGACGGTGCACAAACACAGTAGAGCAGCACGTATTCATCACAACGGGCGTAGAGGAGCGGTGCACGCCTGCACACAAGCTTCTTACCGACGGCGTACTAGGCCTTTTTGAGGAGCACGGCTATCCGATGAAACACAGCTGGCAATCACAGAACACATATCCTGTGCGAATTTCGTCGTCATTTCAGACACAAATTAACACGTGACTGCTAGCTAACGGGGTCGGGGCGGTGTATGCATACTTCCAACGAAAGACCACCATCCGGGTTGTCTTCGTGCTCACCGGCAGCCGCTTGCTGGTTCCGTCTGCCACGTATCGGCTTCGCGCTACATGTTTGAGAACAGTTGGTGGATGAGGTGGGCAATTCGGGCAGCACTTTACTCACGCAGACGTCGCCTACTGTGGAACATAATATATGCGATACTTCTTTCACCTGCCCCGGCGACACACTCCCACTGGTCACTGGTGGCCGCGGCTCGGTGCCGACGACAGAGTGAGGCATTTCGCTTATTGCTTCTCCAGTAGGCAAGCACGGACGATGACACCAGATTGATTTTGTTACCACTGGTACATATTGGCGATTCGGCTCGGAAGCGAAGTATCCGCGACGTGCAGGTTCGGAGGCACTCGGAAGCGCACTGTCGTTTGACGATGTAGGAAACACGTGAAATCCATCAGCCCAACCAGACATACAGATACCGAGCTTCTTGCACCGTCTGTCTTCAAGGCACTACCGCCGAGCAAAAGCCAACAATTTGCGAAAATATGCAGGACAACTTTTCACAGCAGTTTTTCTTTCTTTTTTTTCTTCTTTTGAGATCCCCCTGTCTTTTTTTCTTCTTCGTTCACAGAATGCTGTTCTCGCTTGTTGTGCTTATGCTGCCCCCAGTTCCAGTGAAAGTGCGTTGACTCGAGGTCAGTCCTGAGGCACGTCGATGCCAAAAAAAAAAGATCTGTGGTCCTCGCGTACCTTTAGGATTCACTGAGAGCGTCACAATGGGGGTATGGGGCAAAAGCCACCGAAGCAGCTGCACCTTGCAGTCACGTGGTAATAAACTCTGAGACGCAGGTTAAAAATCACGTGATAGAAAACTCTCTACGTGGTAAAACTGGATTTCGACATTCTTTTACTACTTGCCTGAGAGGTGGTGGTAAAACTATGTCATGTACCATCTTTTACTCCTACACGAGGTAGTAATTTTGAACGCAAGAGAGTTTTCAGAAGTCATGAGCCGCGAAAACCCCAAACTTGGATAGTTTTTGCTTACAATGTAGAGCTGATAAATATGACTGTAGTACCTGATATAGATTGTCAACATTGTCGGCCGCAGCAAAAAAATGCGTTGTCATGCACTTAAACATATGTGTGTACGTTCTAATGTCGTCGTATAGAACTCATTAGTATTTTATTAAAACAAGAAAAGGGACTGCCCCTTAGCGAACGCCTCGTGTGTGCGCGTACGGAGACGGAGAAATGCCGCTTTTGGAGCAAACGGTTGGCCGATTACAAAAAAAGTCCTCAATCTATGCCATAATTTAATTTGGGATATTCATGTTTTACAACTGCTTAACTAAAACTGCATGATGAACGTTGTGATACAATAGTTATAGCGTGAGAACAAATTGACGACACAGAGACAAGAAGAATACTAAAGACACGAGCGCTTGTTTTTTAATAGCGCTCGTGTCCTTCGTGTCCTTTTTGTCTGTGTGTAGTCGTTTCGTTCTCGCGCTATAACTATCGTCATGTCATACCAACTAGCCAAAGTTGCCACACTTCAATGTTGTCATACGCTTTCGCGATGTTCAACGTTACTAATGCGAGATACTTTCTTTCACGCCGGGCTAACGGAATGCGACTTTCAATATCTTTATGTGCATGCAACATCGAGCACCCTGATCTAGAGCTATTTTGAGACAAACTTAAAATTTTTTCTTGTTGATGAACTTGAATAAACGGATATTTATCACTCGTTCAATCAATTTCCCAAAATTAGAGATTAGCGCAATGGGCCTAATGATGTCAAGTTCACAACCTTTATCTGGTTTTTAAGCAGTGGTATCATGTTAGCTATTTTCCAAGCCGGAAGGAGCCAAGCCACTCTTATTGAGTAGTTGGTAACGTTCAATAAAATTTCTCGAGATTCTTTATTTAGCATATTTAACAAGGCTACTTGACTCCGTCAGGGCCCAGAGTCTCTGACGGAATGCTATCTGCTACCTATGTTAATTACGAACTGGAAATTTTAATGAAGTTTTTGTCATTTGGGGCAAGGTATGGCGGTGAAGATAACTGGGAAGAAAAGCGCTGCTTTTTGTTAGATATCCCTACCAAGGATATCTAACAAATTTTTGATTTCCTCCGGAGACAAAAGTATTAAACTATGTGCTCATAGCTCGCGGTATCATTTTCTTATTATGGATATAGCTAAGGAGTGCGCGCTTGTTGTTTGGTTTAGATAGATATTCGAACGTCCAAATGACGTATTTTTTTTATTGCAAAACCATTGTATTAAACGCTCTCCCACAAAACTGGTAATCTTTCCAGTTATGAGGGCATTGATTGAATAGCAGTTTTTTCCAGGCTGCCTTTTTACTCCAGATGTTCCTGCAACAATCATAAATCCACCGTGGTGAATTACCACTCTGCTTCACAGATGTGACCATAAATTCAGATTTTTTGCGGAAATTCTGTAGAACTGTACAATTATTCATAACTTTTGACTTCGTGCTTCTATCTGATAGCGAAGTTAGTGAAGAAAGCGAATTTAGAAAAATTTATTAACGTGCGTACTTTGGAAGCTACGGAGACTACCGGACTTCTTATTTTATAAGTAATCGATATATGATCGCTGTTTGTTTCGCAGTTAACTAAGGACCGACCCGAAACATTGAGGCATATGCTTGCAAAAGTAAGATCCGGTTGAGAAGATGTGTTACTTCTCAAGTACGTTGGGCTTCCTGAATTTCAACTGGTGAGGTTGTTATCTTGGCACCAGTCCCACAAACGGTTACCGCACGTATCAATTTTTACACACCATGTTACAGGATGGGTGTTACAATCTCCTGTGAATAAAATATTCCTTTCACAGGTGCCAATTAGGGTGTCTGATGGTCTGGTATCATGTACGCCAGACGGAAAATTTGTCCGATGAGAAGGCAGAGTTATCTTTGTCGCTAAAACTGCAAACTCCTTTGCTTTAACGTTAGCTTAGCTTTATGGCAAAGGCTGTTTTATTACAATGTCAATATTCCACAGTTTCTTCAAGGGCAGTCTAGCCTAAACAAAGGGTAATTCTTAACATAACAGCTGTTGTCTGGATTAAGTCAAGATTCTTGCAACAAAATAAATCAGGATTTAGCTAAGAACTGAGACAGTGTAAATTAGTAATTGCAGCAAATATTGTACGACAAATACACTGTAAAACTTTTAAGATGTTATTTTGTTGAAGTATTTGTTGTGGAGACAACTTTCTTCAAAATACTCTCCTTCAAAAATATACTGGCCGTTTTTTTTTGTTTCGCCTGTGTGGACGTAGAGTTTGCACGGTTCAGCGGGGATCGGTCACGTTTTTGAGCACATACCTTAATTTCCACATCGCTAGATACGTTCAAGTCCAGCAGGGGTTCCTGAGCATTAGCCAATGAGCATTCATCGTAGTCATTGCATCTATCAGAGGTACCCACCTTCTCACTTATCAGATTGATCTCATTGGTGGTAGGGTGTATATATGACTCGAGAGGACCGCTTGGGTGCGGGGTTATTAGTTTAGCAATTTGATTGCTTACGACTTGAGCAATACATACGGAGGTGCTGACAACTAGTTGCTCCATCACCATAGCCATAGCTTTTTCAACAGCTACCTCATCTCCTTGTGCAATGCTCGTCTCTGTGAATGTGTGACGTGCATTAACGCCACCATACTCATCCTCTCTTTCCTTAATAATAGCTTGCCTCCCTTCTAGAGCATTTCCTTTATCAATGACCTCAGAAACTTGCATTTCTTGGTGTCTAATCGGACAATCTGTGTATTCAGCAGCAAGTTGTCCTCCGCACGAGCAACACATGTCCTCTTGTGCCGTACATTCTCTATTTTTGTGGACTACACCACACTTGCTGCATTGCCCCTCTGATATACAGTTACTGGCACTATGACCGAACCTGCAGCACATCAGGCATTGTAACGGGCGAGATGCTAATTGATCTCCTCGAAACAGCAGGGACCACGCTTTAATCTCAGAAGGGTATGAGGTGCCAGCAAAAGTCACACTCACGGACTCTGTTGCGACGTGCTTATTTTCCACAACTCGACTGCATCGAAAAACTGCCTTCGCACCTGGCACAGAGAGGTTTTCTAGGGTTTCAGCAGGGCTCAACCACATGTCTACACCTTGCACAGTTTCTATTGTGCAAGTCATATGAGGTGGAACAAACTAACTTACCAGAATTGATGCAAAAGACGAACATTTGAGAAGGTCTCTTACACATTCCTGGTCTGGCGAGCTGCATACTATCCCACTACGACCAAACTTCCGCACATCATTTAGGGTCTGGTAGTTAGGGGACATGGCATGAAGGTGTTCTTGAATGGCCGTAGGGTTAATAAACATAATGAAGTGAGCACCCAAAGGTACTAGCGCGATGGGAGTGCTGCTCACACCACAGCGGAGAAACATGTTAAGAGGAAGGTCAACATGTCGCAGAAAGCCCTTCCATGGGGAACGGACCTAACCAGAAAAATTACTGGACATCAGTACGCCTTCAAAAAATCCAAACAAGAAAATCCAGCTTTAAACGACAGATAAGGCACTAAAGATTTTATAGGACAAGAAGACCACCCAGTACTTAGCCAATCAAACCAGCAAAAAAGCTCGCCGAGCAACGGGATGGCAGAATGACAGGCAACCCAAGAGCGATCAGCTATACTTTCATCATCGTCTTCTTCTGCCCTTATCTTCCTCCCTTAGCAATTGTGTTTATTACACACACACACACACACACAAACTGATATATATATATATATATATATATATATATATATATATATATATATATATTTATTTATATATATATACATGTGTGTGTTGTGGGTGAGTTTGCCGGACGGCCACATTGTACTTCTCACGAGAAGCCGGGTACAGCTATCGACTTAAAAAGATGACACTGTCAGACAGAACATTCACAATCATGCTTGATTAGTTTGGAACACACCGAGTCACGAGTTCTCATAATTCCGAAATTTAGTGGCTTCAGAACTTAGTTTTGTTATATCGGCGTTCTGTAGCACAGACACGCTGTCACAGCCAAAATATATCCATGGAACGTCTGAAATGACAACACCAAGACTTCGCACGAATGCGTAGTTTCTCCCTTTGTGTGTGACTTCTGGCGTTGTCTTAGGAAGGCTGTAGAACCATTAAGGCAAGAGAGCACTTGTACCTCATCCGCCTCCCCATGCTCACACTGTTTATGGAGTAGGCGAACAAACAATGAATGCACTAGGCTTTCTCTCTCCTTCGTCTCCCTACTCCATGTGTTTGGGCGGTCTGAACCGGCGTGGATAAGTGAGGCCCAAAATGATATATATTTACTTGGCCAAGCTACAAAAGCCTACTGCTTTTTCAAGTACAACCCCCCCCCCCCTCTCAGGCATCCGCGAGGAAGGTGAGTGATAAACGTCAACGTATAAGATGCACGCAAGTAGCTGCATTGCTTCCAAGAGTAATAAGATCGTTCTACAGCCACAGAGCTCCCCGGGGCCTGCATTGCCTGTGTAGTGCTTCAATAGCGCTTACTCAAACAAGATCCGCGTGGTACCGACGCCACGTACCGGACAGGTAAGCTTCTGGGAATTTCGATGTGGATTTTATCTATGACAAAGCGCATTATCTATGACCACGCTGGCCCACACAATACTAGCAGCAATAGGGGAGAAATGGCTCGAGGTATACTAGTAAATAATGAGCTCACGTGCACTATGCTCGCACATACAGTGTTCAAAGTACTCTCAGGATTATAAAATGAGTGTGATGGCACTCGCACCAGAGAAATATGTTGAACATATGCAACAATATATCACGCTATTTTTTGTAATTACTTATGTTGATTAACCATGCATGATTGAAGCTATAGCAACACTGAACTGATCGCCGTGAGGTCACACTGTCAGAGGAATTCTTAATTGTAACAGACAGGACACAATTGCGGTATCGCTTGAATAATTATGCCACTCGTGCAGGAATGTTTGAGGGTATTCGATGTAATACTTCAAATTTCGGATAGGATTTTCAATACATGGCCGCCTTAAGTCGCATGGTAAAAGTGTTATATTGCGTACGAAGTAATGCTTGTGGGTGTTTGTTGTAGTAGTTATATTGTTGGGATGAAATTCTTTGAATGGCAGCCTTTATACCACATGTTAAAATTACTGTATTGCGTTCGAATTGGCCTTTGTAAGTCATTCATTACGCCATGATAGCACGCAGCTGCTCGCCTTAAAACTGAATAACATATCAAAATGCACTGGAGACTACAAAATTAATTTTCATGACGCAAAGCGAGATTTAAACTAGGAACACGCGTGGTGTAAGGCATGTCACTTTACCCAAATTCCGAGTTCAGTACCTTATTTATTCTCATAGAGATTTCAGTCGATGGTGGCATTTCTCCTACTACTTTTTGATGTTGCCAAAGAAGTTTTTTTTTCAGTAAATTGTGTCGTGGTAAACCACTTAATTGTAGCCCTATACTGTTTCTCTTCTGTGACATACGTTATCTCACTCTCAAGAAGAAACATCTATTGAGCTGGGGCACTAGGCTGTACAGCTGAGCCGTTTCCTCTTATTAAGAAATGTGTAATACAAATACACAGAATTTTAGACAACCGCAATGTATTGTTTCAATAAATTTTACTAGGATGGCACTCATGTATTCGGTGATTGCTTTTTTTGGGATGGTGGCAGCGGCTGCATTTTAGTTGAAGGCAAAATTGTTTGAGGCCCGTGTGCTTGGATTTATCGACAAATAAAAAACCGCTCATTATCATGTCGTATGTTTAGGACGTTAAACCCCAGATAATATTATTTTCTGGGATAGCTTTGCGCATAAGATTTTCTCACTAACCGAAAGGTTAGGGATAAATCCTGGCTTTTTGTAGCGACTTAGAGGGGTTTTATGGGTGATGTGAAGGACAGTGATAGGAAAGCACAAGATTTCTACGAGTGTTCAACTCTGTTTATGTCGAAGAAAGTAGCCGTAATTTTATTGTATTTTTGTAATAGTTCAAGCATGGTGCGCTCGAACGAAGACGGCAGACACTACTCCGTGTCTAACAAGCAGCCGCCCCCTAAGCAGTTGTGCATGGAACCTGGCGTGGATACTTGCTGGTACATGGCTGGGCTCTGTGGTCTCGTCACATTCATGACATCGGCCATAATCCGTTCTTCTGGATTCCTGTACATCGGCATGATGGAAGAGTTTCACGTCGATCGTGGACAGGCCGCGTGGCCCATTTGCCTGTTCGGTGCTGTGAGCAATCTAGCTGGTGAGAAAGAGCAATACTCTGATGTTTTCTGTGGGGTCTCATGCATTGCAATATTGAATTGTGCGATTTGTAAGGACAAAACACGCAGTATGTATATATACAGGTGTATAATATTTAGGTTTATTGAACAGCTCATGCCTTTCTTGGCAATATTTGCCGCATACCACCATATTTACCACCTTAAGCATACCACCATATTTTCGGGCATGACACATCAAGTAGAAAAACATGAAATGCATAGCATAAGGACGGGAACTGTTCTGGTTGTAGAACAGGACACGTTGCGGTATGATAACAGGAAATGCCCTGTATATTTGTCTGGTGCGTGGCCATAAGGAAACAAAAAGTGATGTCTTTGTGAGGCTTGCTTCTCGTCTTCGTGCCATAAACTGTTAGATGACAGTTGTCACTTGCGCTCTGTCTTGCGTATTCATTCTCGTTCTTGATGTGGTCTGCTAACTTCCTGCTTGTCCTACTTAACGAGCAACAGCATACCTCTCGTGCATTGGCCTAATGGCTAACGAGCAAACATTAAAAGCCTCAACCAAAACGAGCTTCATGAAACTATCTCACTTTCAATTCAAAGACAGATTCAATTTCGTACGTTCTTTATTCCTACATGCGCATACAGAACAACCCCAACACTATTCCTCGCCAACCTTCCCTCAAATTACGGGCTTCTGCGGATTTGACTTTCCATTTCTCTCTATCAAAAGGAGTGTTATGTTAAAAATCAGAGAGCACTACATGACGGTGCAGTATATGTTTGGAGAAGTGGACGTGCCTACGTGGAGGCAGCAACGGGATATTTTGACTAAAAAAAAACGTTTATTGAAACGCAGCTTCCGACAACACGCCCTGTTCATTGATTTATTGTAACTTAACAGTCAGCATCGTTCCCTTGGCATGTCTTGTATGAAATGTGTTTGTTCTAAGCTTTGATTGAAACAGGGTGTCAAATCAGTGACAAAAGGAACAACTCCATCACTGCTTGAACAGTGTTTTATTCATTATGTATTTTCAGTAGGTATTCATGAAGAGCGTACCAATACTTAGACCGAATACACTACAACCTTTTAACATTTAAGTAAGCGGCCTGAATAGCGCTCAATTATATCTTTTCTCAAAATGTCTTATTTCACCACTGTTCTTATGATTTCTTACTTAAGTAGACCACGTGTCGAAAACTCACAATACTTGTATTCGCAAAGGCAAACCCGAAGAAAGTAGAGCGTTTCCTTATTGTCCTAGGCTAGTGCACGCACTTGTTCTGATAACGCCACGCCACCATAACGGCTATCGCTATCATAAACGCTGCTGCGTTGACCATTCAGAGGAACCATTCAGACATGAAATAAGACTTGTGTGTAGATTCTTCGAAGTTTACCCACAAAGAAGATAACCAAATTAGCGTGACCAGCTTCACCCTTATAACTGATGTGGTCTATGCTATGTAAGAGGCAATATTTTTCCACACTCAACCATGAAAACAAAGTTTGAACTAACCTCCTAGCTGTACTAATTGAACTGAAGTTTTTAAAGTCTAGGAGCAAGACTCTTAATGGCACATCCAGTCTGGTCGCCAGGCATGCCAGGCGCACGTAGGAAACGCTTTTGCTAATTGCCTTTGTTCCTGTTTTCATTACCATATAAATACTAATTCATATACGGGGCTTGACAGCTACAATAAATCCCGAAGAAAAAATCTGCTGAGTGTGCCCATATATTTTGTACCGCAATGGAATATATTCAAGTTGAAGGCGAGCGCGTGACGTAACTCTTATGGCCATGATGAGCCTTTCTGCGTAGCTCAGTCTGTCACGACGAGAAAATAGAGAAAGCAACTGTAGCTTACGACAAGTCTTTCTAACTCCACTTGCAGATGAATGATTCTAAATATGTATGCAGTGGTCGCATCATGACGCAATAAACTCATTTAGTTAATTTGTTCGAGGGCTGTTTAAAATTGTGTTGTAGGGGCATGTAATAATAATAATAATAATAATAATAATAATAATATAATTATTATTATTATTATTATTATTATTATTATTATTATTATTATTATTATTATTATTATTATTATTATTATTATTATTATTATTATTATTATTATTATTATTATCTGCCGTTTAACGTGCTAAAACCACGATATGACTATGCGAGAGGCCGTAGTGGAAGTCCCGGGAACTACGAACACCTGGAATTCTTCGACGAGCACCTAAATCTAAGCACACGGTCCTCATTAATTTTTGCCTCCATTAAAAATACAGGCGTAGAATTCAATCCCATGATCTTTGGGTTCGCCGCCAAGCGCCATAACCACTAGACCAGAGGTGTGGGGCTGCTCCAGGGCCGTTTTGATGTACGCGCAGAGAAAAACAGTCCTGTAAAAAATACAAGAGCTTTCTCTGCTCAGTTTCTGCAATATCATTTTTACTCAATTTTCTAGAATGTGCTGACACTTGCGGCACAACGAGCCTAGTTTGGTTGCAATATACAGTATATGGCGGCATTTGTGTTATTACGCTTATATACCAATTTAACCGAACGAGCTTCTGAGGAAAACAAGAAAAACGCACAATGCATTTTATTCACAATGAGGGCGTGCGGAAAACTAATTTTTGAAAAAAAATGTGCTGCTCGACGTATTAATGCCAGAACATCTAACGAAAAATTTGTTTTTTTTTGTGTACGCATTGCGAATTGCTATTTCATTTGTCAACAGGCGAATGAACCCATACACTATTGCATCCAATTGTTCTACTGATAACGTTTGACCACGATGATGATTGATTTGTGGAGTTTCACGTCCCAAAACCACCATCTGGTTATGAGAGACGCCGTAGAAGACGGCTCTGAAAATTTCGACCACCTGGGTTTCTTTAACCTGCAACCAAATCTGAGTACAAGGGCGTACAACATTTCCACCTCCATCGAAAATGCAGCCGCCACAGCCGGGATTTAATCTCGCGACAACGTTTGACCATGGTGTACTTCTTACCACAGCTACAGTATTGGTCTCGGTGGAAACATTGTTATCTCGGCAGTTCAGGCCATACATTTTATGTGTAATGCGATTCAGCGGTGAATGTGAGTGGGCTTCAAATAAAAAAGGCGGTGACTGCTTCATTGAAAATATTTGAGGTCATATCAAATGTTGTATACGAATAGTATTCGTCTGTTTCGTTTTTACAGGCATTGTCGCTGGGCCATTGTGCCAGAGGTTTGGACCTGTGCCAGTGATGTACGTGGGCAGCGTGACGATGTGGATAGGCTTAATCGCGAGCAGCTTTTCGCCAAACATTTCATGGATGACAGCATCTCTTGGCATTCTGTTCGGTGAGTATTCAGTTATTCACACCTTTATTGGACACGTGAAATCAGCTTATCATTTTTTAGGGGTGAAAGACCTTAGGGTCTACGGTTGTCCGTTGCGCGTTGCCGAAACAGCACATGCGAGGTACCCACTATACACCTACAATAATTTCATGATATAGAGAAGCCCCCACTCAATACAATGATATTCGTCATACTCCTGATAAGCGAGGACCTGCTACACATCTCTAAGGTATTATGTGTACTTTGTTTGTGCTGTTGTTGATGACTTCAAAGTATAAGCGCGTTTTAGGCGACGCATTATCTTTCTTCCATGGATAAAAAAAGGCAGCATATCCATGGAGTGAATGCTGGGGAGTGGGGCGAAGCATTCGTCCGTTCATTCGTTCTTGCTTCCGTTCGTTCCTGCGTACGTCTGTGTAACCATCTATGCGTCCATCCACCCGTCCGTGCGTGCGTCTGTTCACGCGTCCGTCCCTGCGTTCGTCCATGCATCCACCCCAGTGTCCGTTCATGCGTCCATCCATGCATCTGTCTGTGTGTCCGTTCGTCTATTTATTCAGCACTCCAAGTACCACCATCTCGCATCTTTTCATCATATATTCTCCATAGAGAAGCACCGCCATCCAGCGGACATTCCAAGGACTAAACGAGAGGTGGCACACGCACACTTTCTTACGACTTGCGCTTCGGGTCCAATTCCCACCTTTAACCACCTCGAGTTTATGGTATATACTAGTTCACTTTATTCATGGCACTGCGGCCGAACGCTCGCTAAACCTTTTGAAAACCAAAGAGGTTACGCCCAGCGAGTATGACGCAGCAAACTTTTCGAGTCAGATAGGGCTCAATTTACATGCCAATGGCTGCTAATGGGAAATGAGAAGTGGAGAATTCGGCTTTTACTTTCTTGCGGCTTGCGCTTTGTATCTACTTCCCATTTTTAACCACCTTGAATTCATTCATGGTATATACAAGTTCATTGTATTCATGGCACTGCGGCTCAACGCTCGCTAAACCTTGCTAAAGCTAAGGAAATTATATTCAGTGAATAT
Source organism: Rhipicephalus annulatus (assembly GCA_013436015.1). Classification (NCBI taxonomy): domain Eukaryota; kingdom Metazoa; phylum Arthropoda; class Arachnida; order Ixodida; family Ixodidae; genus Rhipicephalus; species Rhipicephalus annulatus. The sequence continues at coordinate 129,350 of WOVY01000549.1, forward strand.
AACGCAGCAACCCTTTCTTGTCAGATAGTGCTCAATGTACATGTCAATGGCTGCTAATGGTGATCGCAGTCTGCGCGTTAACTAAAAGCCGAATGCTCCTGTCTCTCATTCCCCATTTTCAGCCAATAACATGTGCATTGAGCACTCTCTTTTATTGTTCAACAACGCACAGAAGAAATCTATCACCGGAACCACCTTGGAGGTCAAAATCGTAAGGACCGCTATTTAGGGTATGTGCCACTGGTGGTTACGTGCTACGAGGGACGCACAAGCTACGCCATAAGGAGCGTTGCCCCTAAAATGAATTTGAATGTTGCTAGAAATGGTAGCACCGATGTAGAAAACAAGTTAACCCAGAGGCTAGAGTTGGGGAAGCAGCGGTAAAGTGGGAATGTCGACAAGAAGCTACTACTCCCGAGTCGGGAGCGTGGCACGCGATGGCTCGACGTCTGCGCTGACAGCAAGCTACTTCAGAGGCGAAAGCTCGTAAAGCAGCGATAAATTGTTCTACAGATCCGGTTCATGAGCGTCAGGCGTTTAACGCAAGGCAACGGGCTGTACAAAATCAAAATGGGTCACAGTCTCGATAGACGTTCAGAAAACGGTGCAATGCTTTAAGCGAAACATACGCGACCACCTAGCCATCGACGTGCACATAAAGCGAAAGCTGATAAGGAAGCCGTCGTAGACGTCCGACAAAGTCAAGAAATGGAACTTTCACGCGTGCTTTAGGACGTAGAAGGCTTGCCTCTCTACAAGTGCGTGTAATCAGATTTTGGTGCACGTTAAAGAACCCCAGGTGGTCTAAATTTCCGGAGCCCTCTACTACGGCGTCTCTCATAATCATAGAGTGGTTTTGGGACGTTAAACCCCACATATCAATTATCTCTACAAGTGCGTAAATATATAAAAAAAACGTGCATAGGCCTCGTCTCTGCCAACTTTAGCTTAGATACGATGGAAAAACCATTGGCCATACATTTCTTGGACCAGAAAACTGTAATAATTAAGGCGAAACGGCAGGCAGAACTCTGCACACAACATACAAGTTACGGCCAATTCAATATTGTATACAGGGTGTTTCAGCTAAAAAGCGCCAAGCAATAAAAAGTTCAAAATGAGTGCTACGGGTCTCCAGCTAGCGCAGTATTGTTTTTAGCTGCATGTAGCACGTCAGAATATTTTTGATCCGCTAAGCACGGTAATTAACAAAGATTGCTTAATGAACTTTTTTGAATACTGACTCTAGAGAAAAATATTCAATACAAAACTTGTAGCTCTTATATAGAAATAACAAAAATTTCAAGTGATGGCGATATAACAACGTTGGGAATGTTTTTTCTGGTTGTGTGGAAAGTGCACAAAGTTGAAAAATTTCACGTAAATGCCGCCTAATGCGTGGTGCTTTGAGTGCCCTCAAATTTAAGTTGTACGAACTACCGAAGGCTTCTCATGCACGAAAGTCTTTTGAACAGGCTATCGGTGACTACGATTGACATTTAAAGAAAAGGAGGAGTGAAAGAAAGAAACGAAGACAATAAACTTCGACGAAAAAGAGGCTGCCACCTGCATTCAGTGCATATCTTATTACCTATAGTAAGCCGCTGCTTTTACATATGCTGAAGCGACATTCCCACGATGCGACACAGCCACTATGCAGCTGACGCATTTTGAAGAAGGTGAGCTTTAGAGTGAAGTCTATTATGATGTGTACAACTGAAAATCGCCGAGCAATGACAGAAAGGCACCACCTACACTCGGCAACAAAAATTTTCACAAGACGGCTACGGAAAAAAAACTTAGTTTCTGGTATGGCGCACCACTTATTATTTACTGCACCGCTCAATAGGACACATGAAAAATTCTAAAACAGGGAGACTGTGCTGGACGCAAATTTTCGACAAGCGGGCTTGTCATTTTCAAGGCTAAAGCTATAGAACCCGAAACTTTTGGCAGTTTGCAGCACTTCAGAAACTGTATGTTTTCAGGCTACGAAAAAATCTGCTTTTTTCTAGAATTTATTTTCTATAGGTTTCCTTTCCGAATTGATTTAACACCTTTAGGGCGAAAAAGTGAAGCCCCTGTTTTTTGCTCTTGTAAGACATTTGCGCAGTAGTGCCTAATATCGCATCATAAAAACGCTTTCATTTCTTTTTCTCCACAGGTTTCGGCTCAGGGGTTGTTTTCATGATGCTGTTCGTTTTCATCAACCAGTACTTTGACAAGTACAAGGGACTCGCTCTTGGCATCATGTACACCGGTTCCACAAACTCGGCTTCTGTTTTCCCCAGGCTACTGTTGTTCCTCAAAGAGACCTACAACTTCCGCAGCAGCGTTATGATATTCGGTGCGATCGTTATGCATGTAACGGCGATCAGCCTCGTCCTTAAGGAACCCGTATGGATTCGCCGAAGGAAGCACCTGGAGAAAATAGCCGCCCAGAAGGCCAAGGCTTTGGTATTCACCATTGATAGGGGAGACATGAAGATTATCGCTGAAAAACCACCAACCTTGAAGACAGCTCCAAACCCAAAAAGCCTCCGCTATGGACTCACGGTCTTGAAATCCCCCATGTTTTATGTCATCACCGTGACCTACAAAATCTACAACTACAACTTCGATATTTTCATGACAACAGTGCCGGACTTCGCTGTTGATCGTGGTACATCCGTGGTAGCCGCCGTTGGTTTGGTTCCTCTGTTTTCTATCACAGACACCGTTGGTCGACTAGGGCTTCCTGTTTTGGCGGATCGCGGTTACCTGAGGCGCAGCACTCTGGTCATGATGAACTACCTGCTCATGGGAGTTTGCTTGTTGGCCCTCCCGCTGGCTAATTCGTATTTTTCGATTCTTGCCATCTGCCTCTGCGAAGCAACGTTTGTCGGCTGTGGAATGACGATGTACCCTGCGATAATGGCAGAGTATGTCGGCTTGGACAGGCTGCCCATCAGCTACGGAATCGTGGGGACGGTTGCTGGTCCTCTGTTCCTGCTGAAACCATCTTTTATCGGTTAGCATTTTCATTAAGTTGTCGCGTATTTCAGCAAGCTGCAGAATGATGTACATTTTTAATGTTCATATTTGAGATTACTTAACACTAACTTTGATTTGTTTCTTTGATATGTTTTAGGAGTTCCAGAGAGGGTGTTGGGATTGCAGGAAAGGAGTTATTTGAGCTAATAGGTTATAACTCATCTCAAATGCAAAAAGGCAGCGTTTTTCACCAGTGCCGTCGTTAGTGTTTCTTGTCCATGTTTTGTTCTGCCCCAATTTTTTCATTTATTATAAAAGTTAAGCTAAATCTGATGCGATTTCCTTGAAGCGCGATAGACTTTCAACAGTTGCGATTGTAATGGAAAGACTGTATTTTTCTTAAGATGCATCAACACTAGGGTCTACCTAAAAAGTAGTTTCGAGGCCGGTCGTGGCTCTGTGGTAGAATACTTGATAGCCAAGCAGAAGGCGCGGGTTCAGTCACGTCTGTGAGCCTGACATTTATTATTAGCATTCATCAGGTCAACGCCGCTGATGCCCGTTTTTCTTCCTTAAAACTCAGATGAAGACTTATCCGTGTTTTTTTCCTTGTTCCTGGGCATATATAAACTGTGTCACCTGTGGCACATACCCGTGGTCGGTTACGTGCGACACGTCTAGCGTAAATGGCTTGACGGCATCCGCGACGAGATTGTGACATTATATATGTCATTAAGAGCGAGTCATAATCGTCAAACTACCCTACCCTCCCATATAAATTTTTGTTTACCGCAAGCTAAGGGGATATTTGTGAGAAAACCGAGAAATAGGCGGCTAGATAGATAGATAGATAGATAGATAGATAGATAGATAGATAGATAGATAGATAGATAGATAGATAGATAGATAGATAGATAGATAGATAGATAGATAGATAGATAGATAGATAGATAGGTAGATAGATTACAAAAAGATATCGATGCTCAAAGTGCTGCAATACGCAAAAAAATGCTTCACGTAAAAATATTCAGGCCTGCGCGGAAAGCGCATCACATGCGCAGCGAAAGTGGAGGAGATTCGGTTCTAGAACGTGTTGTTAACGCTCTTCGGGTTACTAATACACGTGCGCTTGCAAGGTATCAACTTCTCTTTAAATCGTAAGCTTTGTGATGTAGTGAATAAGTCAATGTGTCATAATTCATTATTCTAAAAGGAGTACGGTACATGTCACACTCGTGTAAGGCATTATGTGCACCTTTTTGATGAGGCTGAGGCCAACGAAAATTAAGAGTTACGATTGAGCCTTTTGTGATGAGCTGGTAGCATTCAACGACCTACTAGTTACGGAATTCATAGTGTAACAAGGCGAACACAATGCCTTTTTGCTAATTTAGTGAGTCATGAAGAATAATAATTTGTAGTGTGCTACGCACGAAAACCACGATATAGTCATAAAAGACTCCGTAGTGAAGGCTTCCACAAACTTCGACCAGCTGGTGCTTTCTTTTAAGGTGCACCGACATCGCAAAGTGCATGGTTCTCTACAATTTCGCCTTTATCGGAATGTCACCACCGTGGTCCGCGTTGAACCCGCAGTCTTCGAGTCAGCAGCTGGGCCCTGTAACCACTGGTCCATCGCGGCTGAAAGTGGGTCGTTCAATTATACAGCCAAACACAAAGACTCAGCCATACTTCATCTTCGTGATCAACCATCTCTTTAAAGTTCACACAATGCCTTGCCGACTTGTAGTGGTACCTCGCTTCTCCGCAGAATGACGATTATTAGCGTAGTAGGTACCTTGACAAAAAATGATTGAAGACGTAATGGGTACTTCGTCAGTGTACTTGTATTTCTAGTAGCAAGAGAGTTCACAATGAACTCTAGAAAAGCCGCTCTTAGAGCCATTGCTTCCACTTTTGCTGCGCTTTCTTTGCAACGTTGGCGCTTTGTTTCTTCTTTTTCACCACGCCACATTACAAATGGTAACGTCCTTTCTCTATGGGGTCTTTCGCAAAGCAGTTTCAAGCACCGGCTTGACTCTGTGGCAGAATGTTAGGCTTCTACTGAGGTAGCCCATGTTCGAAGTACGTTGTATTCTGGATAATTTGATTGTCTTAGTCATATCACGTGATAATGGTTATGGACAGCTGCGGCAGCACCAGCTGGCAACTACGGCATCAAACGCGGCCGTTGTTGGGATCTTATAACAGCTGTTGCTCTACAATGAGTCAACACATGTAGTATGATACGTAAACGAGCAACTACGGCATCAAACGCGGCCGTTGTTGGGATCTTATAACAGTTGTTGCTCTACAATGAGTCAACAGATGTAGTATGATACGTAAACGAGAAACTAAGAGTTCTTCACCAAAGGAATGAAACATTCGAGCTGCAGAAGTAGTGTAAGTATTGTGACAAAGTGGCGATAAAAAAAAGTTGTGAAATAGAGACAGGGTCGCAGCCCATTTGCGTCAAGAGTATAGACAAGTTGCACTCCGTTTTAAGGCATGTGTATACTTTAAGGATCATTTCATATCAAGAGTAATAGGTAAATTTCGGACGGTCTTTGATCATGCTGAAAAATTGTGCAAGTATATGTGAAAAGGAGCACGAGTTCATGAAGTATTATATTCCTTAAATATATTTTGTGTTGCACAGTGGGCGCTTTGAGCTCTGGGCACTTATAGACATACTGTATTTGCTCTTTTAGGTAGCAGAGTTGCGCATACCTTTTCCTTCCGCCGCTCATGCCACTATTCGGTGAGCGCTGTCACGTGAGGCAAAGTGACGTCAGACGTTCCATTTCAAGCGGCGAAGCCAACCTTACGTCCATGATGGCATGGCGTCCACGCGTTCTTTGTCCGCACAGACTTCATCCTAATCGCGACTGCCATTAGAGGTTTCCTTTTAAGTGTACTATTTGCATTACCATGTTACCGGATAGAACCTGCGCATGCGCGGGTCTTTGCATAATGTAAACCTTTACCTAACGTAAATTACCCGCCTTGTAGCCTTTACGTTTACGACGCCATTTCACAAATGCACCTTCAATCGTGAAAATTCGCGATATTCGCATTGCGCAGACTCCAGGCATCGTGTCAAAATAAGCCGAACTGCGAGTGCCAATAGCGATTACATTGTTTCAGCCGCATTTCCAAAGCTATAATGGCTAGAACATAGAAATTGCAAACGTGTGAGCCCCTGACAGACTGCATATGTGGCGCCATCGGGCGGCCCTAAAAGGAACCAGGTAATCACAAACTCGTTTTTCCAGAAACATTATGCATTGTACGTCTTGTATAAAAACCGCGCTGCGGCGTTATCACGAATGAGTTCCGTTTTTTTATTTTCGCCTCACTTGTTTCATAATTGAGTTTAACTTCCCGAAACCACCATATTTTAAAGGAAGATGCAGTAGTGTAGGGCTCGAAACATTTTGACCGCCTGGGGTTCGTTAGCATGCACATAAACTTAAGCAAACAGGCCTCAACCATGTCCGCTACATATAACAATGTACCACCTCACCGCTATTGTGAATTCTTGTTCATAGCGGTCAAATAAGTCTGCGGCACGCCGCCCACGCCAGACCATTGCACCGCATTTTTCTCCTGCATGCGCGACGAGTGGCTCCACTGCACAGGTTTAAACATAATGTCGAACTCTGCTCCCGTAGGGAGCATTTATAGTCACTCTATGGGCACCCAATTCAACTTTTTCCGCGCTAAATTACTTACATATTATCACTGATCTGAGCAGTTACTAAGAAATAATTTTTCTTAATTTTAGGGAGCCTATCTTTCATGTCTATGACAGTATATTGATTTTTATCTAAGATTTCTTGATTTCTGGCCCTGGCAAAAAATTGCAGTATGCAGTATGTTAAGCCTATTCAATAAAAAATCACAGATTTTCTCACCGAGTAATATATTCACTTTCTGTGGCTTCTGGGTTGCTAAATAGTGAAAATGCTTTGGGAGCTTGTGAAGAAATAACCTTGCTACGGAGTCATGACAAAACTAGGAAAATAATTATTTGGAATAAAAATGCGACTTTTTTAATATGGTAGCGGTCGGAGCAAAATTTTGGCATATATACTGTTGCTTAGTGTGCTTTTTATGTAAAAGATGAAAAAAGTTTCAAATGAGTTGTTTTGGTTTTAATTATTTATGTAATGAATAGACTTTATTTCAAGTCCAGCTCTTTTACCGGGAGAAGTTGGGGAAGAGGGGATTAACCGCTGTCCCTCCCCACTCTCCGTTGATTATGGTGGTGGTGCCGGAAAAATTTTTACACTGAACTACAAGCTCGTAGGATGTTTGATTTTGCCTCTTATTCACTACATAGCACATTGGTTTATGATTCAATCGGGGGCCTTTAAGCAGCGAATAATGCATGATATACAACAACTACTGTTGTACAAGTACACATAAAACAAGCGTTTTACATTAGGCGAGACCCTAATTTGCAATATAACAACGCAATAACCAAGTAAGTTGCGTAAAAAGGGAGTGTTAAGAGAAAAAGTTTGTACTTTCTCATGTTGACCTTACAGCGTTATTGCAAACATTGCTGCCTTTGCTCGCAGGATACTTCAGAGACAACATAGGCGCCTATGACTGCATGTACACACTTCTCGCCATGGCACTCATTGTACTGGCGCTCATTTGGCTTGTGGTGGTCTGCGTGGAAAGCAAGGAAACAAGAAGCTGGAAGTTGGATCACAAGCGCAATGTGGAGGCCTCAGTTGCCGCGGGTGCCAACCGTTGTTGAATCACAGAAGAGTTCAGGACAGCGTCTGCTAACTGGGTTCTGACGCCGACTGAAGTTTTCACATGACATTGTACTAGTCCGCAATGTGTGAAGGGAAATACTCATGTTATCAATGCACATAAAATATAAATACCTCGAGAAACTAATTCTTCATTTAAGTACCTTGGCATGCTGGTAAAGCACGACTGTCATAGATATATATGCTGCTCAACTTGACGCTATCAACCACTCGTTACCAAGGGGTGCTCTGTACTAAAGCTTTTACTGCATATTCTAGCACGTATGAGCAAGTATGGCGTTTATCTAAAGATATTGTGCTGTGTTCTTCGCTTAGCTGAGGCTAGAACAATGCACAGCAGTAAGCCTAATAAGAACCATCTGCATAGTGGCCTTAGGAGTTAGTTCTTTTCATTCGTTTACTTTCATTTACGGGCGGATAGTGCTTAGATAGACAAATCTCGTTTGGTTCGTATCAAGCCATAAATTTTGCAGCACGTGGTAATCTTAAGAAGCGGTGAAGTGAAGGTGCTTTTGTATGCAGATATCATACCATACAAACGTTGCCAACATTCGTATCTGCTTCCTCAAAATATTGACCCGTGTCTACATGTGGACAAAAACGATGATGGGGGGATTTAGCGGACACCAGATAGTGGGCCTCTGGCTTGAATGGAGAACGAAGAAGAAAATCTTGCGGCTCAGCTGTTGAGAACACGCTGCTTTCGCTGCCTCAAGGCGTGGTTGTGTTTTGTTCGCGTTGTACTGCGACACTGGTGGAGGTGCTGGCCCGCGACGCCGCCTGATGCTCCCCACTCCCACGGGGAGCCGTTCATCCAGCCCAGAAGCACTTGTCGACACTACCATGCATCGCTTCAGTCGTCGCTTGCGAGGCCTCCTTCCGGAGTTCATTCTCTCACAGGAACACTCTACAAGGCACCGCTCACATCTACCAATGGCCACCACCAGTCCACCACAGTTACTACGAGACAGTAGTTTCCCAACCTCACCTCAGGTAACCCTTTTTTCACCGCTGGTACCTGATCGCTTTGGTGGTGGAGCACATGAAGACGCCGAAGACTGGCTTGATCACTATGATTGTGTCGCCAACACCAACCAGTGGTCTCTTGAACAAAGGCTTTCCCGCGCCAATTTTTATCTCGACCATATCCCTGTTGACTTGATAGCGCCCATGCACGTGCACTGCGTAAAATATATCGCGCCTGTTTTTCATATTGCTTAAGGAATCGCAGCACCTTTTTTTGCTTAAATTACGTAAGTATAACAATCACTTTGTCGAGGCCACTCTGAATTGGTACTCTGCTGCCCGCTATGAAAAATGTTAGTTGGTATGTGGCAAATATGGAATGCAATGTAGTAGAGGGTAAACGTGTAGTGAAGTACAGGCGCACTGGTGTTCTTTGCATTTTTTCCCGTCTTGAAACATAGCACTAAAGAACTAGTTCAAACCGGCGTACACGAGCTGGGCTGCGCGATACAGCCCATGAGCACTTGGAGACTTGGTCGTTAAATGGAAGCAGAACGGTTCGCGCTATGAAACCTTAATTTCCAACTGGTTTCAAGTTATAGCGGCAGAAGTGCCTGTCACCAACAGTCATGACATACCATTTGATTTTTGTGTTCTGTTGGGCAGAATGGCTTCACAACGTGTAGAAGGAAGAAGAAAAAAAAGTGAGATAGAGAAGAGCTAACCATCTGTTCGCCTACGGAACGAGCATCCGCTCGCCTTCAATGAACATCAGCGATTTGGTGGTTGCTGTATCCAATTGTAAAAGCCACTACGAGTGTAGACAACGCAATAATAGATTGTAGCACCATTTTAATGTGCCATGAAATAAAAATACCGACTATACCATACACATTTCTTAAAAATAATGTTGTCCACTACTAAAAGAACGTGCCTTCTCGAAATGCAGCTCTAATGACGTAATTTAGGAATAGTTTTTTGTGCGCACGTTGCTGGGACGTCAATCGGAAAAATAAAAGATTACTTCAGGTTACCGAGTTTTTTGGTTGTTATATTCGGAATAAAGATAAATGCACCATAGCAAAGGCCAGTTTGAGCTGTGGTAAGCTTAAGGACACCGGCCACTTTGGTGCATATTATCACGGGCTTTTGCAATGAATGACGCATATAAAGTGGATGAACAGACAGAAAAAACGTGAAAAAAAAGAACGACGTTTGCTTCTGCATTCGCAATATTTGCCGACCATTCGGAAATGCCTGCTTTTGAACTTTCAACTGGAATCTTTCGTAGTAATATCATTACAGCAAAGATGCTAGACCCTCCATTTGTCCATGAGAGGATATAGGCAACAAGCCATCATCACGTTCCCCCGGCCCGTGCTCTCCCTCTGTGCAGATTTATCCGGCGTGGGTCGAAACAACTAGCACGGGCAAGCATTGACTAGCCTGTAGATGATTCGAAAGGTCTGTGCCCACCTCTCTCCACCCATCGAATTAGTTTTTCTATGTCATACAAACTCTTAGATAAATCTCGAACACATATGATGGTCCAGTAACCAAAAAGGTCAAGAAGTTTACCCCTCCCCCGTCCTCCAAAAACAAATCCTCTCTACGTTGCTGCGAGCAAGGGAAGGAGCAAAAAGAGAGAAAGAAATAGAAAAAGCGAAACGGAAGAAATGTAGAGCAAATTGCAGACAGAGTTGGAAACAGATCCCATGAAATAGAGAAATAAAAAATGGCAAAAGAGATAAAGGGGTGCAAACGAGAGCAAGCAAAATAGAAAACAACTGAAACGGTAAGGAAAATGAAACAGAGACTTTAATTAATTAAGATGCTTGGTGCCCTGATTGGAAGCAACATCCGATTGCGCCTGATCTCTGCCTAGAAAATACTCGTGATCTACAACATGATTACGGCAACACGTCGAGTATAAGCTTGTGAATGATTTTGTGCCTTTTCAAGCCAGAATCAGTCGAAGAACGAGCAGCTTAACTGAAGCTGCGCAATTTTTAAATCCGAATGCATTTCTTGGTCGGGCTGTGTCAGGCACTGGGCGTTATCTGCGGCGGTGTCCGCACGCCGGCAAGTGTTATCTCTCCGCTCTCAATCCCCATTCCATATCCATAGCTGTGTGCGCGCCCACTTAACCTCACCCCTACTAACCAGGGCATGTGGTGCGAGAGAGTGTAAGAGAGGGTAGGTGCAGTGCTTCGCCGCTCCTTCTCTCGCTGTTCTATCGCTTTCCTCTCTGCACCCCCCCTCCCGTTCGCTGGCGTCTCACTCTCTCCCTGCTGAGCCGGTTGCACTCCTGTCCGATAGCAATATGGCCCTGCAGACGCTGGCCAACCACCGCCATGCCGGTATCACGCGAAGCCTTCTGGCATCCAAGTACTAGGATCTTGCGGCGACTTGGACGTCCATCAATTGCTGCCCTTTCACATGGGCGTAGCTGGCATGAGGTTCAGGAGAAATGCGACGCGAACGCTTGGTCTGTCTACATGTGCCTTCATTTTTCCTGTTCTTTCCGTGGACTACAAGGACACTTACTGATGATGGAAAGGAGGAGGCGGACACTCTTGCCAAGGCAGCACACCAGTCGGGCACCCCAATCGCCCAGGTTGTGGCAGCCAGGGACTTCTCGCAAGCTCGCATGAAGGAGATCCTCACCTCAATACGCCTGGACCAGAGGGTTCCCAATGAGCAGGGACTCAAGCTTCTCCCGGAGACAGGCCTCACCAGGAGGGAACGAGCTGACCTGCTGCATCTGCGGACTGGATGCGCGTGAACCACGGCCCGCCACTACCTCAAGGTACGCTGTGCCTCCCCAGCATGCCGCCGCTGCGGCGACCCCGAGTCCCTCGAGCCCCACCTTTCTGGGTGCTGTGCCCTGGCACAGGAATGCTCGAGGGTCTCTACGACCTACAGGAGACATGGGCCTTCCTACCACCACCCTGGAGGACTTGTTCTTCCCGTCTCGTCTCCATCCACCAGCGGTGCGCTGCCTGGGGGAGTTCCTCAATGAGAAGGGCGTCGCGGCCTATCGAGGAGAAAACGACCCAAGTCACGCGTTACCTTCCTGCAGGATTGCTGTTCGTGCTGAATACGACGGCGCCACTGCTCGTCAAACTTTTTTTTCTCTCCTCCACTTTTTCTTCATTCTCCGTTCCCGCAGGTCTTCGCCGTGCTCCCTACCAGGCTGCAGAAATTAGGTGTTCTCTTCCTCTAACCACTACCACTCTCGACCATTAGCTGGCTGGGCTCCATTAAAGATCATCCGGAAATTTGTTCTGCAGATGCCGCTGTGAAACGTCAACGCCCAGCGGAGAACGCTGGCGCCTTACTTTCCGCACTTTAAATCCTGTCTCCGACCCTTCGTTGGCTGAGCGCCTCTCAAGGCGATGGCAGAAGTCGGTGAATGTGAATGTCTGACGACAACGGTACCTTCTCACGGTTCAATGGGAATGCATCTTCTCACAATTGCCTTCAGGGAGTTCCGACCATTTTTTACATACTGACAGGGCAACAGGGTTCGAATACAAAATTATTAGCTTTTTTTTACTGTGAGACTTTTTTTCCCAACAGTGACCGTCTTGAGAGTACTTTGTGACGTTACCACTCTTGGAAACAAAGCACAATTGGGTTTTTATTTTGCTTGAATGCAGCCGAATACACTGGAATACCTTGCGTCACAGATCCACCTAGCAATAAAGCGCTCATAAAATGCTCTTATGAACGTGTCAAAAATAGAATCATGAAGAGAAGTTATGGGATGTTTTACTAACAGCGTTCGCAATTTTCACATACGAGCACACCATTTCGTCGGAAAGAGTTTGAAACAGCTAAATGTTACGTTTTTTAATCTTGGAGCCAGGTGCTTCAACTTTGGTATGGACAAGTTCCTGGTGCTTGTAGAGCAACCCCGGCATCGGACACGACGTAGCAGAGCTCTCAAGAACAACAGTAGTAAAGAACGCCATAAAAGAACTCATTTTTATTGCATCGATGTTCAAGGAAAACTTATTTCGAGGACTTTAGGCATTCGTTGACGTCTTGTCATCCTTTTTACCAAAACCTTATCAATCCTTAGCTTTCATTGTATTTGAAGCTGATTGATTTATTCACTGCTAAACTTTCATGTACGAAATATGCATTACTTATGCCGGCGTGATATCACCATTGGTTTTGAATTAATGCTGCCAACTCGCTAATTCAAAGTGCTCATCGGGGAAGAGCGAGAATTGTGCTTGCTTAACATTAACACTATATAATTACGTTGGTCACACTGCAACAACCATCTTTACAGAAGTGCGATTGCAGGAGTGGCTAGCACGCTTCCCACTGCACTATGGGACTTTTGTAATGTTTGTATTGTCACCTACCAAGATGAATTTTCATGCTCCTCAGCCATATTACCCTTTAACGTTACGAGCTGTTCCTGTATCATATATCACGGGTTCAATGGGGGGCCTACAGTACGTTAAACTGTGAACTAGTGCACGTGATCCACACTTAAAAGCAGAAAAAACTTGCCAACTGTTCACTCCTCAGATCTGGCAGTTGATGGACGTTTGCCTACTAGTTATGTATCTGTGAGCATACTTATGTTCCAGTGTGTTTCAGGTTAACTGTGGTGTTTCATCTGCTTCGTACTTTCCAACTTTTACACTACCTCACTTTATTACGTCAATTCAGTTCAGATTGAGTTTGTCTGCTCTAGCCGGACACCTAAATAGGCTTGTACTTTCGGCATAATAAGGTAATAAGAAAAGGGACACCTGTGGAAGCTGAGGTTGCAATGAAACTGACGTTCTTTATAAGTATTAGTCTTTCCAGTCTAAATTTCAAAATGGTTCACTTGATTAGGAACTAAGTAAAAAAATAAAGCGTACACACGCGGAATTTCAAGAAACATGTTCGAAATTTCTCAAAACTAGAAAAAGAAAGGCTTTATTCATAACTGCTTTTATGATGGTGAATACTTTTGAAGATGTCTAGAATATATATCGCTGTAATTACCGAAATTGAAATAATACATGCGTTGTGAGCTGATACAGGCATTGCTGATGGCAAAAGTACGCGGGAGACATTCATATAAACAATATCGCAAAACAAGTATACATAAACAAATTTATTTGAGTTACGTTTGCATTTAGGACGAAAAGAAATTCGTGTTCTTTACATGCATATTGTGTATATAGCTCGCAAGCTCCCGTTGCCATCTTGAATCTCGAAAAAGCAAACCACATAACACGTTCGATTCGAATTCACTGATGTTGCCTCGCTTGAAATAACAACCATGTATTTACACGCGCCTTGCACCTACGTAATAGGCACGTCGACCCCGTGATGTGCCAAAGCGGACGAATAGCGTAGTATGTACAATGCCCCGAGGTGGTGGTTTATACCTGGTGATATACCTGAATGAAGGTTTCATTAAGGGTTCAGAGCAAAATTTCTAGTGCTTTGCGAACTCATCAGCTATGCTTTCTCACCATGGTTGTCTAGTGGTTTTAGTACTCGATGGTCACCTCGCCGGTCCAAAAACAAAATCACAGCCGCGGTAGTCGCATTTTCGATGGAGGTGAAAATGCGTTACGCTTGTCTACTTCTTTTAGGTGCACGTTAATCAACGCCATGTGGTCAAAACTTGCGGAGCCTTCTAATGCGGTGTCTTCCGTAACCACATGGTGGTTTCCTTATGTGAAACCTCATTATTAATCATTGAAGTGTTATGTTGGCTCAAATTTGCAAATTTTCATTATGTCTTTCATCTTTATACTCCCCCATTCCCATTCCATCAGTGTAGGGTAGGCAACCAGTTGTCTGCCTGGCTAATATTCCTGCCTTCTCTCTTGTGGTCCTTGGTTCCTTGTCAGCAAATGATACACTGTCATTAGTACAGGACACTTTTTGTACCCATTCGCATGTCATGCTGTTCGTTTTTTTATCTTTCCTCTTGACACCACCTTAATAGAACTCACCACCGGAAAGGGCTTCAGCTGCAAGCTCTGGCCAATGCTGGAGGCTTCTTTTTCGTCTGTTTAACTTTCTTTGCGTCCATATCACAAATATTGCAACACAATGAAGTGGTGCAAATAAAATTGCCCATACTTTTCTTTGCTAAATTATCTGCCACGTCTCATTAGGTTTTTGTGAAATGAAGAAACAAACCCTGAAATTTTCCTACCTCTCCTGTAGAGCAAAGATGTAGATTTCTCTAACTTTATTCCTGCCATTTTTGTGACAGTGCTTTCAGTCATCTTTTTTATTATGAATGTCATGGAGAATATTATCACACACACTACGTCGTCTGTACCTTTTCGTGTAAAATTGCAATGTTAACTGCCACCCGAAAGCTGGTATCGCAAACCGTAACATGGCAACCTTCATGCCATGAGAACATAAGCCCACCATTGCTAATACAACTTCCCCATTCATTCAGAAGACTTAATTTAGGCACCTGAGCTTACGACCCGGAATAGGACTGGTAAATTCCCGACCGTTCAAGAGATGTGTTAGTGATGTACATGCTCTCTTCATTGTTGTAGCTTCCACTCCACCTTCTCGTTCTCTTCCTCTCGGCACAAACAACGACAGACCAGGTGATCCCGACCAAGGCCAAAGTTATTGCCAGAGTCCTATACATGTTGTCGTAGGAATCCATCTTGTCTCTGAAGTGTCCTATGCAAACAAGTTGGAAAAGAACAATTCAAATTAGCGCAAAATGCAGTAATTAGCAAACGTATTATAAAAAAGAATGTTTATGTTGCCTTTAAAGCATATGTGTCTTATAATGAACAGTACATGTGTTTTATAATGAAACGTTGTAATTTCTCTAGACGTTGTGTCTTCCTGTTTATTGCCATTGTGCAAGTTCAATATCAGTGAAGATAACGTTGCTTGAGCGTGGACATTAAGCTGCCCTGTGGTTCGACTGGGTGAAAGAAAAGTCAGGATATCCCTTAATTGTTAAAGTCACAGTTTCTGCACAGTAATGAAGTCCCGACACCTTACTTTGTAACTGCGGGTGTATTACTTCAGCACGTTTACACTTGTGCCTCTATTGTACAGTAGTTTTTGGGTTCGGCTGCTCAAGAAAAGTCTGTGGGATCAATTTCGGTCGCGGTGGTTGCATTTCGACAGATGTAAAATTGTAAAGGTTGGTGTACTGTGCCATGTTAGTGCATATTGAAGAGCACCAGGTGGTGAAAATATTACGGACTCTTCCACTGTAAAGTGTGCCTCATCTATTGTGTTTGTATCACGTAAATCACCAGGTAAATTCGTATTGCTCTTCAATCTTTCCATTGTTAGGCGGTGGAACACTTTTTATAAATACGACAAACATACCTATCGGAGAGAAGAAGGATTGATTACGAGAAGCTGTATTATTTTTGTCGTTGAGTTTGGCTCTATTTTGTCCTAAGGGGAACACCCATCGGTATGTGATGCGTGCAATAATGTGTGTAATATTGTTAATTAGTTAAGTTATCACAACGTACTCCAGCACAATTCAAGGCATGACGGTCCTTGAGGCAGCGTAAAACTGTGCCAGGTGTAGAAAGCTTCTGATGCTTCCTATTGTGGACACAGTGCGAAAGCAAGTTAGATGGTGCAGAAAACGTTCAGACTTTTCGATTGCCAACATAACTAGTGTGGGTGGCACACTGAGGTGCCCAATTTTTGCATTCGGACCGCTTTACAGTTTCTTTTTCGGGGTCTTCCACGACGCTAATGAGCAAAAATTGAAGCTTTTGCCTCAAAAGCATCAACCCTCTGCGAAACCGGGACAGTTGCGGCATGTGCTAGACAAGCAGCCTCATCAGAGCCAGTTCCAAGCTCTCGCAGGGTGCCTACTTTTGGAAATAATCTGGAATACACATACCGAAGTACATGCGCTGGAAGTCCAAAGTGGAGATAATGACACATTTCTCTTTGATGTAACAAAATACATCGGAGATACATAGGCGTAAAACCAAAGAGATAATAAATATATAAGTACATAAAAAATTACTGGAATACCCTTTAGTTTGGTAATGCTGATAGTAAAGGGGGAGTGAGCGTCGTGTCCAGATCAAGGTAAAGTTCTTTGCCTGCCTAAACGTCAAGAAGACGTTAAGTGCAATATAATACTTCTAATTATCTACATCGTAGTGAACCGTGCAAGTGAACGATATAGCCTGAATCTCAAAGAAATGCCCGTTGACTAAGAGAAAGCATACACTTATTCAACACTGAGAATCTGCTTCACTCAGAAGATTGTTTCGTTAACTGTATCGAGAAAAGCTTTTGACACAGCTTCTAGGCAGCGCCACTTCGGCTGAAACACAGGACTTGCGAACTCTCGAATTGTATAGCCGCCAAAAAAACCTTAGAAATGCTGCATAGAGAGTGCGAATTTGTCAGTACGGCTGACTGACACTGCTGCCTACAAGATTCTACAGTAAGTGGCGCCATGCGTTTTACCACATGAACAATTTTGTGCATGTAGGAAAACATTCGCTATCCTCCATGTGACGCCTACCTGTTGCACGCATTTCCTTTGCTCCGCACAGATAAGTGTCCTGTTCTCTTTCGCTAACTAACATGTCGAATAATTCCGACCAAAAAGCAACGTGATACTAGCTTCCAACGAATTGTTGCAATATAACCGACAAATGTCAAAGGTATTTCACTGCTAAGATACAAATTCATTTTGCTCATGTATCTTGGTGCAGAAACAGAGACACTGTGTAGTAATTGCAAGATACTGACACGCTACTCTTGTATCTCAATACTGACCAGCCTTGGGTATCAGGTGCCAACTACGCTATCAGTCATCATGTGTTTTCGAAGAAGCAAACTACCCGCTACACCATGATTCATCATATTGCGATATGCCTGCGTTCATAGCTGCACAGTCTTTACTTCTGTAATTTACCATGCTATAATATTTTTATCATCATCAATTGATGATGATAGAAAATAGAATTGCCCGCTCCTTAAAGCAATTTTTCGATATGATGCCTTTTGTGATTCAGCTTACGGCCACGCAATATTACACTTGTAAACGTGGTCGTTCTTGCGACATAACGCCCGTACTAGTATGTTCTGAAGAAGCTTCAAGCAGTGGCGTAGCTCTGAAGTAAAGTCCTCGACTGTGATACACAATTCATGCGTTGATTTACAGCTCTAACCATAGCTTTTAATTGCTGTTGCACAGCTCCAGCCGGTGGAAAGCCAAAAAAACCATGTGGCCGTCTTACTAGTGCGGCTTGTCCGCAGACACCTACAGATATTCCAGATTAGGTTTTCGATCCGCCTGAACTGCATCTTTATTCACTGTGAATTGATGGCGCAAGCCCCGACTCGGGGCGCCATTGATGACCTATGCTGTGCAACAGCTACACAGCAAAGATCGTTTGTTGTTCTACACGCTCTCATTTATCAAAACGACGCTTCTATGTTTCACAGTTCACTATTTAGTTTTTTCTTCAGTAATAAACTGATGAACAAGGGCCTGGATAGGCATTCTTTGCACGACTACTGCAAGTACGCTTGCACAACAACAACAACAACAACAACAACAACAACAGCAGCACCTCTTATGCCAAAAAACTCCTGCATTTTTAGTGAAGTGAAGAGGCATTTTCAGTCGCTCTTCGGAGAAATGCGGTAACGGCTACACCCTTGTAAGGCATTATGTGCACTATGTTGAAGCAGGGGCTGTTGAGAGAACTATGAATGAACTATAACGAGGGCAGTAAACACGGAGCTCGAGTGGAGTAAGAAAGACACGTGCCGTGATCACAGGCTTGCATCCGTTAGCCCTTGCACTAAATAAATTTCTCGTTCACCGAGTAAACTCCTGCTTGTTCAAACCCCCGTTTCAAGTGATGGACGTGCTGGGATAAATCCGGTTCTCACCCTGGAACTTTCCAGTCGGTCTCTTCAACAACCTTCTGCAATGGCTGGTCCGGGGCAATCTCAGAGTACCACTCCAGGTCATGCACCCGTACCTATCTTCTGCCCTGGTGCCATCGGTCAGCGCGACCCCCCCACTATATTCGGCGGCACAGACGACCAAAATGTGGACGACTGGATTGCCCAGCATGAACTGGTGAGCGCGTACAATAGGTGTAACATGGCCGATAAGCTCACAAATGTGAACTTTTACCTGACCGACTTGGCGAAACTTAAGTACCGGAATCACCAAAGTGATTTCAGTACCTGGTTGGAATCGGTAAAAAACATGTCGAAAGTCTTTGGCCATCCTGCTTTCCGCCGGCTTCGTGCTGAACAGCGCTTGCGTGGCAGAGTACAGAAAACAGATGAGACTTTCACAAGCTGCATCGAATATGTGCTTTTTCTCTGCAAGCTCGTCAACTTGACTCTCGACGAGGCAAACAAGATCAAGCAAATCACGGGAATCGACAACGGCGCATTTCGGATGCTTGCTGCGAAGTGTCCCCAGACGGTCACCGAGGTGATTAAGCCCTGCCAGAGATAAGATGAGCTGCGTAGGCAGCGTGCTTCTACATGTTGCGCTGTTCAAGACACTACGGACTGCTCATCCCTCGACTTACGCCATGACACTGCTGACCACTCTGCTTTGATGTCACTCGTACAGCAATTTATACGGGAGGAGTTTGCCCAGCAGCTATCTATATTTACGAGAACAACCAAGTCGATGGCACCCTTGTCACCTTCGCTTCACCAGGTTATTGAGCCGCAAGGTGCCGAAGCTTTGCCGCCAGCTCAGGCTGTCCCATCTGTTGCCGCACCACTAACGTATGGAGCCGCTGTTGCGCGGTCACGCGCTCAATCGTCTCCGGTTATCTACGAAGCAACTCGCAACGTTTAATCGTCGACGCCGCCTGTCCGCCCGTTCACCGTCTCGTCTCCCACTGTATACAAAACAACTCGGAATGTATACATGAAGCCATCTCCTGCACGGCCGTTTACAGTAACTTATTCAGTGAACTGTTCCCCCACCGTAACCTAATGGTGCACTCTTGATACTCGGCTGATATGTTTTTCATGTGGCATCCCAGGTCTCGTAGCTCATCACTGCCCCCGTCGCAGCTTCGCTTCTCGTAGCATTGCAAGGACTTCACACTAAATGTCTACTCAGGCGCGATATCCCGTTCCTGCCAATCCACGCCAAGACGTACGTCCCGGTCGCCAACCATACGGCTCAAGCCGATGCCTTCTCCTCGTAGCCGATCAATTTCTCCAATGTTACGCCGCAAGAGCCCACCGTGAGAAGAAAACTGATGAGCGCAGTTCTGGAAGGAAGAACTGCGTTGGCGTCGAAAAGTTCCAGGCCTAACTGCTATCCCCTGAACGAAATCGAACTCTACATTGATGGCATTAAGGTGCATGGACATGTTGAGTTTGGAGCTGCCGTATCCGTAGTGAGCGAGAAACTTAGCCGAAACCTAAAGAAAGTGACCACTCCGCTTATAGAGCTATCTTTGCAGACGGCTACGTCCCACCATGTTCAGCGTTGAGCTTTGTGCACTGTGCTAGTCGTCATTCAAGGTTCGATGTACGTGGCCGCAATTGTAGTTTTACTCCGTTCTTCGCATGACGTTATCCGTGGGTGGGACTTCCATCAAATTCCACTTTGGTCGGTTGTGCTCGTTCTGAATTCGCTTCATCTGTGCCGTGCTATGACTCCAATGATGGCACTTCGTGTGGAATGTTTGCTGCTTCTTATGTTGACATTGTGCCTTTCAGAGCTGATGTTGTTCCGGTGTCACATGCCTCTCCTTCGAAACAGGCTGTCTTGTTTATGCCATCGGTCACTTCTGCGTGCCATCGAAATATTATGCTTCCGTTGGCCACATTCAATTTCCGCAAGGGTCACGTGGTCATTATTGTGTGTGTCGGACAGCCCATCATTCCTATTACGTGCAGAATACCTGGGAAGCTACGAACTTTACGAGGGCATTCTTCCAGCTACTATACACGATTCTACGGTTTCGCTCCCAACTTCTGCTGTCACCTCTACTAACGTGCCTCATTATGTTCTGGACGTCTTCTCGGATACCATCGACTTCGAGCTCACACCAACGCAGCGCCAAGAGATCATTAAACTTCTACTCTGTTTCCACTCTTCATTCGAGTGCGACCAGTCCGGCTTAGACCGAACCTCCTCGTTCCTTCACCGTATTGAAATCAGTCCACAAGCCCCACTAAGCCAGCGTCCGTACCATGTGTCATCTGCTGAACGCTGCGTCATTGATGAACAAGTGGACGATATGTTAAACGTGGCATTATTGAGTCCTCCAAAAGTCCATGCACTTCACCGGTAGTTCCCATCAAGAAAAAGTATGGATCCATTCAGTTCGGCGTTGACTACCACCGACTCAACAAGATAACATGCAAAGACGTATACCCTCTGCCTCGCATCGATGACGTTTTGGACTGCCTACAAAGCGAAGAGTTCTTTTCTTCGTTAGCTTTACGCTCCGGCTACAGGCAGGTGCCTATGGCAGTATATGAGCACCTGATGACAGCTTTTGTAACACCGAATAGACTATATGAATTGACCGTTATGCCGTATGGCCTCTCTAAGTGCCCTCAACTTTCGAAAGAATGATGGATACCATTCTGCGGGGTCTGAATTGAAAAACGCGCCTCTGTTCTTTGATTGTTAACGTGGTATATTCAAGCGACTTTGGGACACACCTCAGCGGCCTCGAGCAAGTTCGTAAGGGCCTTTCTCTGGGGGGACTTCAACTTAACATTAAGAATTGCTACTTCATTGCTCACAAACTTGTAATCCCCGGCCTTGTGGTTTCTAAGGACGGCATTTTTCCGACCCTACAAAACCTAACGCCATCGCGGCGTTGCAAAAAACCAACCACCATCAAAGAGCTCTGAGGCTTCATCAGCCCATGCTCGTACTTCCGGCGCTACTTTCTCCGTTTCGTTTGCATTATCGCCCCTTTAACCAATCTTCTGGCCGGAAGTTCCTGGTTTGTCAGCGTGGTCATAGGCGTGGGAAGATGCATTTCGGCAACTACCACGGCTACTCACTACGCCTCCCATATTCCGACATTTCAATCCACCTGCGAAACAGACGGTAATACGGACGCTAGTGGTGTCGGGCTAGGGGCCATACTGACCCAATGCAATGATGGTTTTGACGAGTACGTCGTTGCGTATGCCAGCCACATCCCCAACGAAGCCAAAAAAATTACAGTATCACAGAAAAGGAGTACCTCACCAATATTTGGACAATCAAAAATTTGTGGTCCTATTTATATGGACTTCCGTTTGATATTGCCACAGACCACCACGCAATTTGCTGGTTATGTTCACTGAAAGATCCTAATGGTTGGCTGGCTCGTTGGGCATTGCGGTTACAGGAATTCGGCATCCGTGTTACCTACCCTTCAGGGCAGAAGCGTTCCGACACTGATGCCTTGTCATGCTCGCCGTTAGCTTCAGAGCTTGTCTGCTTGTCTATCTCCGTCTATGCTGCCCTGGCTATCAGCATTTCTAACGTGCCTTCCGAGCAAGGCAAAGACGCTTGGATTTCTTTCTTTTTGACTTTCTCTCCAACTGGATGCCCACTCCAGTTTTCAGAACACTTCGCCCCGATGCAGAGCTCGGTTGGCCGTTATTTATTATCCTTAACTTTATTATTCTTTACCCGGCTTCTTCCCGGGCCAACTCTGCTCTGTTTTTGTCTCGTGAAATTACACCTATCTGTTTCCTTTCCATCGCTCGCTGCAACGACCTGAGTTTAAAATGAACCCTGTTTGTGAGCCTCCAGGTTTTTTGCATTGTAGGTAAGTACCGAGAAGGTACAGTTGTTATATACGTTTCTCAGGAAAGATAGTGGCAGGTTACCAGTCATCATTTGAGAATGCCTGCTGAATGTGCTCCACCCCATTCTTATTTTTCTAGTTACTTCAATCTTGTGATTTAGCTCCGCGGTTACTACCTCTCCTAAGTGAACGTACTCTTTTACAAGTTGAAGAGACCAGCTACTTATCTCGAAGCGTTGTTCTTTTCCCAGGTTGTTGCACACTTCTGTCGTTTTGTGCAGACAAATTTGAACACCTATCTTTATGCCCTTCATGTGTATTTCAGTATTCATGAACTGAAATTCATCCCTTGACTTTTCAGCAACGCCATTTAATCGGCGAAGGCCAGGTTACTAATGTACTCTCCATTAACTTTTATACCGAACTATTCTCATTCTAAGACTCCGACAACCTCCTGTAAGCACACGGTAAATAGCATTGCGTAGATGGTTACTCCTGATCTCACATCCTTTATATTTGCATCCTGTCACCTACTTCATAGAACTATAAAATGCCACTTGGTTTTCTGTAGATTTCTTCAAGGATCTTAATATGTGCTTCATCGACACCCACTAACCGCAGTGTCTGCATGACTACTAATATCTCTACTGAATAAAGTGCCTTCTCGTAATCCATGAAGGCTGTGTATGTATTACCTGATTGGTAGTATGCATTAGGTTGATTGTTGAGTAGCCAGTTCAAAATTCTTCCTGATCCTTTGACTGTTTGAATTAGAGTGGTGTCTCAATCGTATTAGCAATCTTTTTAATAGCTTGGATATGATGGAGAACAAGCTGATCAGCCTGAAGTTCTTCAAGTCCTCGTCGTCCCCTTTCTTGTCGATTAAGATGATGTTAAGATTCTTCCAAGATTCTGGCAACCTCCCCACCAGCAGACATTTTTGAACAGGGTGGCTAGTTGTTCTAGCAGAATCTGTCCTCTTTCTTTTATTAAATCTGATGTTATATGATTTTCACCAGCAGCTTTGCCTCTTTGCATTCTTTTCAGGTCTTTCCCGATTTCTTCTATCACTACTGGTGGGATGTCACGTGTGTCACTGCAAATTAATACATGAGGTCATGGTTTTCCCGCTTACCGTTTAGAACTCTCTAAAACACCTCCACTACAATAAGTATCCTATCCATTTTGGTAGTAACTTAGCCTTCCTTGATCCTTCATACATACATGTAGCTTTTGCCTATCCAAGTTTCCACTTAAACGTAAACATTTTGACAGCAATCTGTCTGGCTGGGTAGAAAGGTTTAGAAAATTGAAATTGCTCCAGCCACAGTTCAAATAGAGTCCGACGTTTCGAGGCCGACTCGGTCTCTTCCTCAAGGGGTGACTGTCTTGGTCATGAAAGTGTCGTCGCGTCGTGTTCTCTCACCACGGCTCCGGCTTTCCCTTTCCACCACGTTTCGGAGACCGTGAACGTACACCGAAGGCATTGATCCCAGCGAGCGGTTCACGTTGGCAGGCGTATGCTGAATGTGCCAAGACTCGAGCAAGAGCCTCTTTCCCAAATTCCGTTCTGTTTCAATAACAGAAGCGCCGTCTAAGTCAATTTTGTGGTCGTGCTTCTCGCAGTGCTCCGCCAGAGCGCTACGTTGCACTTCCATCTTCCTGACGTCGTTCTTGTGTTGGCGCATTCTTTCCGGAAAACACTTGCTCTCGCCGATGTAGCAGGCTGGACACCCAGAACACGACACTTTGTAGACAACGCCCGGGTGTAGCTCCCTCGGAGGTCGGTCTTTCGGCCGCGGTAGCAAGCGAGCGAGCGTCGAAACAGGTTTGTGGATTACCGTGACCCCGGCTTTTCCTAGGACTCTCGAGGGCTGTTCACTTATGCCCTGCACATATGGAATGGCGACGCGGTTGTTTGGCGCCTTCGTTTTTCTCGTGTGCGGTGGTGTGGCCAGGGCGGAAAGGGGGTCGGGCGGTGTGTCGCTTGCAGGAGCGAGACGGGGCGCTTCCGTTTCTCAATGTTTTAGTCAGACGACAGGGCGAGCGCATGACCTTTTCGGTGTATAGAAAGCCAACTCACACCGGCAGGTATTTGCATTTTACGTCCTGTCATCCAACTGCCCACAAGTGGTTTCGGCACTCCTTTCACGTGCACGAGTAATCTGCACGTCGGAGGGTGAGAGGAAGAAAGAAGAAAAGAGGATTGTCGCCGAGCTACGAGGGAATGGCTACACAGAAGCGTTCATCCGCCGGGCGTCACGCCGTTTGTCGAGACGACAACCACCGCACCGCGGAAAGACACCTGCAAGCGACACACCGCCTGACCCCCTTTCCGCCCTGGCCACACCACCGCACACGAGAAAAACGAAGGCGCCAAACAACCGCGTCGCCATTCCATATGTGCCGGGCATAAGTGAACAGCTCTCGAGAGTCCTAGGAAAAGCCGGGGTCACGGTAATCCACAAACCTGTTTCGACGCTCGCTTGCTTGCTACCGCGGCCGAAAGACCGACCTCCGAGGGAGCTACACCCGGGCGTTGTCTACAAAGTGTCGTGTTCTGGGTGTCCAGCCTGCTACATAGGCGAGAGCAAGTGTTTCCCGGAAAGAATGCGCCAACACAAGAACGACGTCAGGAAGATGGAAGTGCAACGTAGTGCTCTGGCGGAGCACTGCGAGAAGCACGACCATAAAATTGACTTAGACGGTGCTTTTGTTATTGAAACAGAACGGAATTTGGGAAAGAGGCTCTTGCTCGAGTCTTGGCACATTCAGCATACGCCTGCCAACGTGAACTGCTCGCTGGGATCAATGCCTTCGGTGTACGTTCACGGTCCCCGAAACATGGTGGAAAGGGAAAGCCGGAGCCGTGGTGAGAGAACACGACGCGACGACACTTCCATGACCAAGACAGTCACCCCCTGAGGAAGGGACCGAGTCGGTCTCGAAACGTCGGACTCTATTTGAACTGTGGCTGGAGCAATTTCAATTTTCTAAACCTTTCTACCCAGCCAGACAGATTGCTGTCAAAATGTTTACGTTTAAGTCATTACGCAGTGACTTCGGTCAGGAAGCAGCGCTCCTCGCGAAGCGGTACGTGAACGTGGCACGTGGCGTCACGACCTACCGCAACCATCTCGACTTCACGAGGACCTGTCGGGAGAGGAACGTGATACCACGAAGCCTTCAGCTCAAGCGCCTGGTGCACACGGCGGAGGGCAACAAGATCATCGCACAAGCTGAACGGCGGCTACTAAACGCCCGAATTCATGAGTGCCACAGCGTCATCAAGAAGAAGGAATTAGACCTGTTCTTTCTACGACGGCAACTTCAACATCGACTGCCCGACATCTTTCCGTCACTGGAGGAGTTCGCACGAAATGTGGCTGCAACAACTGCGCAGAAACAACAAGCGACCCACAATAGTAAGCTTGCGACGCTTCAAGGAGAAAAACACCACTACAGTCCTGACAACGAGAATTTCGTCGTCAATCTGTCCTCCAAACAACTCTCCCCGACAGAGCACAGCGTGCTGGCAAAGGGACACAACTTCAACACGACCACGACACGCCCGTCACTGCCGAAGATCATCGCGGCTACGGAGGAAGGCATAAGGCGACTCGACAGCGGCATTCGGGAGAACGTGCGTCTCAAGGCTATCGGCGTACTATCAAAAATAGGAAAGCGCCGTGAACACAACCTGTCGAGAGAGGAGTGTAAGGCGATCCATGCGCTCCGAAATGATGATAAGTTTGTCCTTCTCCCGGCCGACAAAGGGAACGCAATGGTCCTGCTCGACAGGGAGGCATACAACGACAAAGTGCGGGACCTGCTGGACAGTCCGGCCTACGAAAAGCTGACGAAGGACCCCACACCAAGTGTCCAAAGGGAAATGAACAAGCTCCTGGCGGATATCTTTAAAGCGCACCCAAAGGCGAGAAACACATACCTCCAGCTCATCTGCCGGAACGGCTCTGCACCAGGATTTTACGGGCTTCCCAAGACCCACAAGCCCACAGTTCCGCTCCGTCCTATCGTGGATTTTACAACATCTCCACTCCGGGCGCTGTCCAAGTATCTCCACCGGACTCTCGCGCCGCTCGTGGGGCAAACACCGACCCACATACGCGACGCCAGCCACTTTTTGGAGCGCATGAGAGATGTGACCGTGAGCAGCGATGAGTGCTTCGTCTCGTTCGACGCGTCGTGTCCCTGTTCACCAGTGTGCCCGTAGCACTAGCGGTGTCTAGCGCACGAGCAGCGTTGAACCAAGACGAGCTCTTGGATGAAAGAACCTGCCTGGGCGTCGACGAACTGTGTCGCCTACTGGAATACTGCCTCAAGGGGACGTATTTCAGCTTCAACGGGAGCTTCTACAGACAAGCCAGCGGGACCGCGATGGGAGCGGCGATCTCCGTTACGGCTGTGAACTCACAAAGGAACACATAGAAGAGACGGCACTGGGCTCCTTTATTGACAGGCCGAAAGTATTTGTGAGGTACGTGGATGACTGTTTTTGCATAATAAAGAAGGCAGCAGTAGACAGCTTCCTCGAACATCTAAACTCCATCGACGAAGCGATACAGTTCACGGTGGAACGAGAGCGAGACAGGGCGCTTCCGTTTCTCGATGTTTTAGTCAGACGACAGGGCGAGCGCATGACCTTTTCGGTGTATAGAAAGCCAACTCACACCGGCAGGTATTTGCATTTTACGTCCTGTCATCCAACTGCCCACAAAGCTTCAGTGGTTTCGGCACTCCTTTCACGTGCACGAGTAATCTGCACATCGGAGGGTGAGAGGAAGAAAGAAGAAAAGAGGATTGTCGCCGAGCTACGAGGGAATGGCTACACAGAAGCGTTCATCCGCCGGGCGTCACGCCGTTTGTCGAGACGACAACCACCGCACCGCAGAAAGACACCTGCAAGCGACACACCGCCCGACCCCCTTTCCGCCCTGGCCACACCACCGCACACGAGAAAAACGAAGGCGCCAAACAACCGCGTCGCCATTCCATATGTGCCGGGCATAAGTGAACAGCTCTCGAGAGTCCTTAGGAAAAGCCGGGGTCACGGTAATCCACAAACCTGTTTCGACGCTCGCTCGCTTGCTACCGCGGCCGAAAGACCGACCTCCGAGGGAGCTACACCCGGGCGTTGTCTACAAAGTGTCGTGTTCTGGGTGTCCAGCCTGCTACATAGGCGAGAGCAAGTGTTTCCCGGAAAGAATGCGCCAACACAAGAACGACGTCAGGAAGATGGAAGTGCAACGTAGCGCTCTGGCGGAGCACTGCGAGAAGCACGACCATAAAATTGACTTAGACGGCGCTTTTGTTATTGAAACAGAACGGAATTCGGGAAAGAGGCTCTTGCTCGAGTCTTGGCACATTCAGCATACGCCTGCCAACGTGAACTGCTCGCTGGAATCAATGCCTTCGGTGTACGTTCACGGTCCCCGAAACGTGGTGGAAAGGGAAAGCTGGAGCCGTGGTGAGAGAACACGACGCGACGACACTTCCATGACCAAGACAGTCACCCCCTGAGGAAGGGACCGAGTCGGTCTCGAAACGTCGGACTCTATTTGAACTGTGGCTGGAGCAATTTCAATTTTCTAAAAGTTTCCTCTTCACCACTTTGACACTTCTTTCGTTCTTTAGAGCATTTCCGAATCTGTTCATGTTATACCTTTTTACATTGGCTACGTTATGCCTGTTATTCAACTTCGAAAGCTCTTCCAGTTCTATTTTGTTATTGTGTTAGAAGATTTCGTGTATTTAACATTTTTTGATGAAGTGGTTTGTCTTCGGAGACAGCTTGCTAGTATCCTGTCGAACTACCGCACTTCCAACTTTTACTGTACACTTCGTAATGGTACTCGTTAGATGATCATTCATTGCATCAAAGCTAAGGCCGGTTTCCTCTATAAGAGCCGAGTGTCTGTTTTGAAGCAAGCTTCCGAATTTCTACTTTCCTTCTCAGTGCTAGCTGATTGATTGACTTCTTGCGTGTGAGTTTCGGTCGTCCCTTTTCAAGTGTAAATTCGAGACCTTTACATTCTACGCTCACTGCATCGTGCCTTGCCAAGCCCTTACACATCTTGAAGAAAGCCTGGTTGTGCACTTGGTATTCAACTGCAGACAACTACGGCGCCTTAATCGGCACTTCTAATCTTATAACAGCGTTTGCTGTAACATTTTGCGAGAAGGACTTGCATGCACGTTGTGCTGTTAATAGTAAGATTAGGTAAATAATACTTACCTATAAAAAGCGGGTTCAACAAGTATAGTGGGCCCGCCACTGCGCCCACGATGGCATAGCCAATGGGCAGTCTTTCAATCCCGATGTACTCGGCCATGAGAGCTGGATACAAGGGCATACCACAGCCTTGAAACATTGCTATGCACATACACACCAACAGCAGGCTTGCGTAAGACGATGAGAAAGGCAGTGCAAGCATGCTGACTGCCATGAGTATATAGTTCAGCATCGCCAGGGTACTGCGGCGTATATATCCCTTGTCTGCTAACACGGGAAGCCCCAGACGTCCCACGGTGTCCGTGATTGAAAAAAGAGGCACAAGGTTTACAGCGCTGGCGACAGTCCAACCCCTGTCAATTGCAAAGTCTACAACAGTTGTCATATACACGCCAAAGTTAAAATTCAACACAACATACGTGAACAGAATGACGTAAAGCATGGGACTGCTCAGCACTGTTGCGCCGTATGTGAGGCTTGTGGGGTCCGGTCGCCTTTGGTTGTTCATGGATGCCTGTTTTTGAAAATCTTCCGAGATGCTGCTCCGGTCTTTTTTAACCGTGAAGATGCCTGCTTTTGTAACTGCATCCGTGGGTTTTGCAAGTTTGCTATTGTGTTGTACCGAGTCTGGATTCTTCAGCAACAAGGCGAGAGCAGTTGCATGCATCACTACGCCACCGAATATTAGCACGCTTCCTCGAAATCCATAGTTATTGGCAAGGAAGAGAAGGAGCCTGGGAAAGATGAAGGCAGATGCCGTGCAACCGGTGTACATAATACCCAGCGCAAGCCCGGCGTATTTTTGGAAGCGTTGATTCACTAGTACGTGCAGTGTCATGAACGTCGTACCACTGCCAGTTCCTAAGAAAAAAGGTAAAAAATCAAATCAGGATGTGATTTGACATATGGTTGTTGAGACGTGATTATAAGTTATTCACTCTATCTAGCCTAATTCTTAGCTAACTGCGTCAATTTATTTGTGAAAGAAGTAAACTAAGAGAAAAATACCACGCAGGCAGCAGTGACTACAATAAATAATATTGTTACGAGTACTTAGCATGAAGGAAGCATAAATTAATCACAAGACAATCTCTGATGAGCAACACGGTGTCGATGGGGATGAAAAAAGTTGCAAGACAATCTACTCTTTGGTGCACGACACAAGGATTCACAAATATAGTAAAATTTATCTCCAAGCATTTGTCACATATTTTAAAATAGGCGATTGCTACAAAGCACCAAGACCAATTGCACCAATACGATTGGTACAAAGCATCAAAGACCGAAAAGAGACCGGAGCAAACTCTGAACCTATTTTCATTTTTCGTCACTAAGCCATGTACATTTGCCAGCGCATTGCCTCACTTGCACGTGCTCACCGATTTTTGGTAAGGTTAAGATATAGGCTAATAGTGGTTACAACAGAGCCTGCAAACTGATAAATGTTTTTTTTTAAATATCTGCAACCCGCCGGGGTTGCCAGGTGGCTAAGGCACTCGGCTGCTCACCCGCAGGGTCTTGGGATGGAATCCCGTCCACGGTAGCTGCATTTTTGATGAAGGCGAAAATGCTTGAGGTCTCTTTGCCTAGATTTAGGTGCACGATAAAGAACTCTACTGGGTCAAAACTTTCAGAGCCCTCTACATGGCGTCTTTCGTAATATGGTGGTTTCGGGACCTTAGATCACAATGATTAATATTATTCTACATATCTGAAATGGTGAATGCTTGCATGAGCAACACGTCGGCATTTTAATTTTGTGATGAGCATAAGTTATTCCGTAACTTCTTGTAATCTGTTTGGTGTTCAACATGTGACCACTTGGTGCATGCGCATGTTTGTTTCATGAGTACATATTTGAATGTGTTTCATGGTGTATCTTTGAATGCGGACAATAAAGTCACTTGGAAGTTTGCATCTGTCCCTGTTCGGTATTTTCGTGCCCCCACTAGTTTACTTTGAAAACCAACTCGCCCAGCTAGAAATTTTATTGCTACAAAGCATTTTTATTGAAATGTATATATCGCTGTCAGTCTGCTCAGAGAGACGTGATTTCGAATCGCACATGCCTACATACAGCAGAACTGTAAGACTTTTCGTCGAGCGGCTTCATTTACCATGCATCGTAAAATACAGTTCCGAGCTTAATGAGAAATGCCCGCGCAAACATTTCTACGCGAAGAAGCAGTTGCAGCAATTGTACACTATAAAAGCACCTACGCGTGATGTCTTCACGCGCACTTTGCGACCCTCAGTTTTCAACTGCATCCGGGCTTCGATCAGCGAGCTGAACTTGGTTTCATATCTCAGGTAATATACGGGTACCTGGGTAATCCTATTCAAGAATATGCAGCGAGGTTGACGTAACTATGAATACTCTGTGAAATAGATATATTTGTTCCGCTATAAAAATTGGTCCAGGAGAACGTGTTCACAAGCTCCTAATAAAAACGCAGACGTTCACTTGAAAATAAAGAATAGCGAGAGCGGGCGTATATACCAAATAAAAAAGGTAGCGAATATATAAACAAACAATACTTTTAATCGATCTTGGTATGAAGATGAATTAATACCAACTTGCCCTAATTATTATTTATTATCTTTCAATAACTATAGGCATTTGTGGTTTCCCTCGTCTTACCCCGCTGCCATCGTTGCACCGTCAGAATGCATGGTTGAATTGTATGAGTGAATTCACTTAATTCAGTCATGCATACAAAAGGCGTCAAAGTAATACAAAACTGCCTAATTGTTTTAGGCATTGAAGTTGAATGCGATATGAAGTGTTCATTCTAGTAACTATATTGTGTTGACAGTCCTTCGGTTGAAGATGCGATAATCATAAAAACGTAATTTTTCAAGGTAGCAAATTATTGGAGAGCAGTACTATTTTTACTCACCAAATAATGCACCCATGGTGATAGCCAGCCACGTAATGTTCGGTGAGAAGCTACTGGCGATCAGCGACAACCACATGATTACGCAGCCTGCATGCAGGACGGGGACTGCACCAATCTTTTGGCATATTGGTCCCGCGAGGAGCCCTGCGTAAGCGCTCATTCAGGAATCTCTATAATGCGATGCTGATGAGGCACTAAACATTTTTATCCTTCAATAGGAGAGCTCTCATTTTGGAGGCAAATTGAGACTAGAATGGCTGACCGTCGAAAAACATTGTCTGCTTGTTTGGTGCAGCAAATTTGCAATACTTAAGCTTGTGGGGCTAAGTTTCGATGATACCGTGTTTTCAAGTAGCGTAGCACTTCTGCAAATTATTCCATCACAAGCCGAAGGTGCGGCATTCAGCCATCGTGACTATTTCTTGAAAAATAAAAACAGTGAGTTTTCACCTGGAAAATCATCAAGTACGAATTTATCATGACGTGTTTCTAATCTTTGTGTTCTGTTTTTGTAGTTTAATTATTTGCCTTTTTCACGTATTTTACCCTTTTAGAGCACTTTTGCTCACATCGAATGATAACTGAACTTTTCTTCGCACATTATTGGAATTGTTCCAGGGCTCGGATCATTAGCCATAAATTAGCACAGTCGACAGTTTAGGTATCAGAATAGCAATATCTAGTTTGCGACATTTCGACAGCTGCAAGGCAAACGTCATGTATTGCTTTACACGAAGTCCGTTATGAAAACCATGCAGCTGTGTTTCCCGGTTCACCATTTTGCCTTCCTTTGAGTGATAACTTACTAATTGTGCACCTGAATAACACTTGGTGTAACAAAAATTTATTTGTGGCAACAACCTTTTTATAGCGATATATTGCTATTCATTCACCTTAACCTATTAGGAGCGGTCCTTTAAAGGGCGAAGCTCCCTACCCCATGGGTCCTTTGTCGTGTGTCGCCTTAGTCTTCGTAGTTGTCAGTTGAATTTCATTGCATGTCAATAATAATGGTGTCTTAGCATATCCCCGGAGTGAGTTATGATGAGTAAATATGCTACGCGGTACAAAACGTGGACGGGAAAAGGACAACAACAAATGCACACTATCAAGTGAAAGGTTATTTATCCCTCACTGCATATTGTGATGCAACGGTGAAGGAAACCTTTACTAGGCCTAGAAGACAAGATGAAGCGACCACAGCAGAGGCACAGGACCCAGGCAAGCCAAGTTCCACAGCAGATGAAGATGACGAACACTCACGATGATGGACATGTGTGAAGAATGTAAATGTGCTTAATGAATGCCTAAACTAACTTCCCTCCTACCAAAAAGCGGTCATCCTGACCGCAATTATTGGCCGCAGTTTAAAGCGAAGAGAAACGCCGTGTGAAAGGCTTTATGCGGGATACGTGGACTATTTCTGCTGCCCAGCAGCGGCTGTCCGTTGGAAAAAGAACGGGTGCCACGCAATATTGGACACGAGACGTTCGCTCCAAGACAGTGTAGGGGCCAATGAAACGTAATTGAAACTTCTCCCACAGGCCAGGAGTGCCTGGGGGTGTAAGAAGGAGGACTTCGTCGCCAGTGCTGAAGGACACGGCACGATGAGAGGCATCATATTCAAGCTTGCGATCCTGTTGCTTGGCTTCAGTGTTGACGTGAGCCAGCTGGCGGCAATGAAGTAGACGATACACGTATACTTCACTTGAGGATGAACCTGGTTTAACAGGCGCAGAGAACAAAACATCGAGGAAAGAAGAGGAGAAGCGACCATGGACGAGGTAGAATGGCGAATAACCGGTTGTGCGCTGTACAGAGGTACTATAGACAAAAGCGACAAATGTCAAAAAATGTCAAAATGGTGTCCCAGTTTCTGTGGTTCGGTTTGATATACATGGCTATCATATCTGACAATGTGCGATGAAAGGGCTAAGGCAGCCCGTTCGTCTGAGGATGGTAACTGGAACTTGTTTTGTGTGTAGTGCTGGATGCCATGACCACATCTTCGGCGAGTTCTGAAAGATATACTTTTCCTCAGTTACTCAGGGTTACACGAGGTGCTTCGCGACGAAGGATCATTGCTCGAAGGATGAAGTCAGCCACTTCCGAAGCGGACGCCGAGGGCACGGGAGCTGTTTCGCCATAGCTGGTCAGGCGGTCGACAGTTGTAACTGTCCATCGATTGCCCGTTAGAGTCATAGGGGGCGTACCTTACACGTCCACTGCCAACTACCAAAAATAGTAGCAGGGGACACGGGAGCGGTTGTAATTGTCCACTTCGAGTTCATGTAGGTGGCTTGCGACGCTGACAAAGGGCGCGTGAGGCAACGTAGTTCGCAACACTGGTGGACAAGCTCGGCCAGTAGTTGTGACATCTTGTGCGGTCTTACGTTTTCTGAAAGCCCATGTGTCCTACAGAAATGTCGTCTTGATATGTCTTAAGGACTTGAGCCCGAATAGAGCAAGGTAAAACGGGCACAAGTGTTGACAATTAGGGCGGTAGATATGACGGTACAGGACATGGTTGTCAATCTTGAAGTGCGTCGGCTGTCGGAGAAGACGGGCGTTAAAGGGCCGTCCAGTCCCGACGGTCCATGGTTCGGTGACAGTGAGGGCGAGCACATTGGTGGGATAACAACAAGCCACACTAGCTTGGTGAAGTTGGGTCCAGACTAGCTAAGGACAAAACATGTATAGAAGAGACGGCGAAAAGATCCTCGAGTGCGGCAGTGGCAGGTTTGTTAAGTGGCTCCGAAGGGAGCGGGCAACGCGAAAGTACGTCGGCGTCTTGATGTTTGGTTCCCGACTTGTATGTAATAGCGAAGTCATATTTTGTAAACGAAGAGAGTCCAGCGATCAAGGCAGCCGGACAAGTTCTTGATTGTCGAGAGCCAGCACAAGGCATGATGGTCCGTAACCACAGTAAAGTGGCGGCCGTGAAGATAAGGTTGAAACTTTAGTATTGACCATACGACCGCTAGGCACTCCTGTTCGGTGATGGTATAATTCTTTTCGGTAGGGGTCAGTGCACGGCTCGTGTATGCGACGACCTTCTCACGTGAAGCTCTGTCTTGCTGTAGAATTCTATGAATGCCCTGACCACTAACGTCTGTATGCAAGAGCGTAGGCGTTGTTTCATAGAAATGACAGAGGACTGGTTCGGATGTGAGTAGACACTTCAATTGAGCAAACGTCACTCCACATTCAGGAGACCACACAAAGGCTGATCCGAACAACTTGTGCATTGGTGAAGCTATGTAGGCGAAGTCTCGTATTAATCGGCGAAAATAAGAAGCGAGGACGAGGAAACTGCGCAAATGTCTGGGTTTTTCAGGACGCGGGAAGTGTTGGACACCAGAAATCTTGTCTGGATTGGGACAAATACCGCCCTTGCTTACGACGGGGCCTAACACTTTAATAATTGTCTTGCTCGCAAAACGGCACTTCTTGGTGTTCAGCTGAAGGCCTGCCTTTGCAAAGCACGCGAGAACTTCGTCCTGTCGTTGCAAGTGCTGAGGAAAGGTTGACGAGAAAATTAGAATATGGTAATTGTAATTTCTCACAAGCACAAGCAAATCACAAGCAAATCTTCCATTTCAAGCGTCGTAAAACGGTGTCAATCACCCACTCGAATGTTGCTGGAGCATTGCAAAGGCCGAATGGCATGACGTTAAATTCGTGCAGCCCATCTGGTGTTGCAAACGCTGTCTTTTCTTTGTCGTCCTCGTGCATGGGTATTTGCCAGTGACCTGAACGCAGATCTAGGCTTGAGAAGTACTCGGCACGCAGCAGGGAATCCGAAGCATTGACTATGCGCGGCATGGGGTAAACATCCTTATGGGTAATCTTATTAGGTGCCCTGTAAACCACGCAAAATCCCATAGAGCCATTTTTTTGCCTTACTAAAGCAACAGGGGATGACCAAGGACTCGCGGAGGGACGTATAATGTTCTGTTGCAGCATATCGGCTACATTTTGTTCAATGACCTCACGCTCGGACGAACAGACGCGATATGGTCGACGGCGTACGATAGAAGTGCCATAGGCCTGGATACAATGCGTGATAATGAACAGCTGTCCCAGAGATGACGAATGGGCACCAAACTATCTCCTATGCTTTTGTAGCAAGGAAAGCAATTCATCTCTCTGTGAAGAGGTCAGCTCTGGACTAATAGTCACAGCAATAACATAAACGCATGATGAACGTCCCACAGAAGGAAGATCAGAACACGCTGGCTTAAGCAGGGCAACAGAGACAGGTTGGGATTCGGTATCACATTGTGAAGCCATTGTGATGTCTTTAAGTATGAGAATTTTCTCAGACGTCTGGTTTGCAGCGTAGAGAAAACCGAAGCCATTCTGGAACCACGCTTGACCTGAAGCAAGGTCTATACCTCTTGCGAGACAACGTGTTGATGGTCTGACCAAGACGACACCAGAGTCGATCACGTTAGAAGCGATGGTAACTATTCGCTGGTGACCAGATGGTAGCTCGGTATCTTCCGCAGCGAGCAAACGAACCAGCGTTTTTTCCGCATTAAGGGCATAGTCAGTTTCTGTCATGTGTACAACATTTTCTCGACAGCAGATGGAAGCGTTCGCCATAGACAGAGAATCCCAGCCTATTATAAGCTGGTGGGCACACGAACTCAGCACGGCGAATTGTACAAAACGGAGACGGACAGCTCTGAAAACACGAGCGGTGCACATAGCGGAAGGTCTACTGGCGTTTCCTTGGGCATAGTGGGACGCCAGTAGGAGTGGGGACTTTTCGCATACGTGGGGACTTTTCGCATACGTAAGGAGTGGGGACTTTTCGCAGGCGTGAGCGCAAGGAACGATCAATCACAGACAAACAAGCGCCAGTGTCTATTAAAGCATCCACGTACACACCTTCATTTAAAACAGGTGTATTATATGAACGCACTAGAGGCATTTCTGTCTTTTCGTTCGATACAACTTTTCTTCCAAAAGCTGCAGAGGTTAGATATCCGGGCGTTTGTTGGAAAATTGCGAGACAGGTTGCAATTGAGACGTGGAGTGCCGGAGGGATGATGGTGAGCGGCGTCTAGTAGAGCGGTAAGGAGGGGTTGGCTCGGATGTCGCAGTTGGCGACAGTGCGCGACGTAGCAGCATATCATAAGGACGATGTTGGAAAGCGGACCCGCTTGTCTCATCATCCCGTACGTAGGAGCCGAATCCACGACGCTCGTCTTGCTAACGCTTGCGACAGAAGCGTGGGATGCGGCCCCGATAGCTGCAGTAATAACAGATCGTACGAGGTGGCCGCAATGGTGAGCGAAGGGGCTTGCTAGCCGCACTCGGAGGTATTGAAGCCAGTGGGACAGGAATCGAGTGCTCGGGCATCGGTTGTACGACTGGTGGTGAACCAGCCAAGATTGTGCATACATCGGCTGGAATCGAGGTTGCGGAGAGCCTACATACGCTGGCGCGGTCATGGACATCAACTCCTCTTGGATAACGTCGCGCAAAAGATTGTTGGAGGGGAGAGGTGGGCTCGGTGTCATTGAGAGGCATAATCACCCGGATCATAGCACGCAATGAGGCATCAGACGCGGGAGTGTTTTCAGCGCTGTCTGGTGGTAAGCCGTTGGGCTCAAGTTCCTCCAGGTGTTGTCACGTGGCAACAGCGTCTGCGACTGTGGTCGGGTTTTGTATGACCAAGGCATTGAACGCGACCGTGCCGATTCCTTTCAATAGATGGCGAACTCTCTGTGATTCAGACATGGACGTGCTGAAACGGTGTCAGAGAGCAAGCAGATCCTCTTTGTACGAGGTGTAAGACTTATCGCATTGTCTGTTCCTTGCGAGCATCCAGTGTCTTCCTCGCGACAGCTGAACGAATTGTCGGGGTGCCGAAATTTGGGCAAAGCTGTTGCTTGAAATGTGTCCACTACGTGATGTCCGCTTCATGAATGAAAAACCATGTTTTCGCTACGCCTGTAAGAAAAAAAGAAACACGGCGAAGCTTGGCACGATCATCCCAATTGTTGGTGAAACTAGCTCGATTGAACTGGTTCAACCAATCCTCCACATCTTCACCTCGAAGTCCGGTGAACGTAGGCGGATCACGCTGGTGCGTGGTGATAATCCACGATAGATAGGCCGTGGTAGCCGGGGCCGTGGAGGTACACGAAGAAGCGCCAGTTGGCTCATCCTGAGGCACGTTACAGAACACCTGGCACACACGACAACCTGAGCGTAGCTCCAGGAGGTAGAGGGGGCTGGGAGAGTACGGATGAGCGCAGTAGACCCTCCAATACTTGTGATGCAACGCTGAAGGCAATCTTTACTAGGCCCGGAAGACACGATGAAGGGACCACACCCGAGGCACAGAACCCAGGCAAGCCAATTCCCACAGCAGATGAAGATGACGACCACTCATGATGATGAACAGATGTGCTTATTGAATGTCTACAATATATATATATATATATATATAATATATATATATATATATATATATATATATATATATATATATATATATATATGACAACCGCCCACGTTTTCTACCGCGTAGTATGCTTAGATCATGCATCACCATATGACCAAATCGTCACCTCGCCACAGTGGTCTAGTGGCTGTGGTATTCGGCTGCTCACCCACAGGTCACGAGATCGAATCCCGGCTAAGGCGGCTGCATTTCCGATGGAGGCGGAAATGTTGTAGTCCTGTGTGCTCAGATTTGGGTGCACGTTAAAGGACCCCAGGTGGTCGAAATTTCCGGAGCCCTCTATTACGGCGTCTCTCATAATCATATGGTGGTTTCGGGACGTTAAACCCCATATATCAATCAATGACCGAATCAACCACTTTGGTGTAGCGGGGCGAAGTGTCCGTCAGGCCACCAGTGCTTTCATGCGACCATCCGGCTTAGCGTTCGTGCGTGCGTGCTTTCGACCGTCTGTTCGCGCATCCCTGCGTCCGTCCATGCATCTGTTCCTGCGAGCGTTCATCTGCATTACCCAACGCGTCAGCATTCACCTCGTGGATATGCTGCGATATTTTATAGTATCCTGAAAACGTATGCAGTTTTTATTGTATCTAAGTCTGCTTATATCACGCTGAGAATTTATACGTGAACAAGCTTTAAGTTTACAAGATATGGCCTGCGACTGTATAATCACGTGGGGCTATCTAGCAACAGCGAAAATGAAAAACCATTAAATGATATTTCCGGCCTTGGCACATTGCGAAAAATACATTTATAAACTCGTTAAGTACTCAATCAAAAATTGTATGAAGCATTGCATTCACATGCTGACGTCTCGTTCACTGGACTGGGTAGTCACCGAGCTGTTGCAGTTCTCTCGGTTGAACCTTTGCCTTCTGCCGTAAGGCACAGTTTTAACGAAGTGGAAAATAGGTACAACAAAACAAACTTTCAGCCAGCATCAACATTGTTTGACGGCCAGTTTCTTTCCACTTGTTATCTCACCTAATCTTGTAGCTTTGAAATATTTACTACTGAAGGTAAAGTTCAGTGACGTTAGATCATGCGCTGCCCCTAAGCACTGATAATAACAAGGACCCTAGATCGTTGAGAAGAACACGCCTTTACTAAACAAACAATAAGTTCCTAATCCAACTTTCTTGTTCTCTGAGTTTTGTCGCACCTCATACCACCAATACTACCCCCACTAGTCTATTTTTTTCCAAATAGGAAAAAAAGAAACGTCCTGGCAGTCATTTTGTGACTTCCATTACACGCAGCTTTCGCGCCGGCCGGTTCAACATGTGGCCCGTAGCCAAACGTAGGGAGCATACTCTAGCTACCCCGTCTCGTCTATGATGAAGCAGCATCCGTCACCCGAGTTTCCAGAACGCCGGAGAAGTGCTGTCTTTGTTCAGTGTCACAAAGTCACCCATGTGAATTGGTGAGGAACCTTGTTGCGAGCGGCAGTGTGCTGATCGAAACTGTAGTAGATAGGCACTTTTTCATCTTCACCAAAGATACATGCTTATCCACTTCCGACACCGCACTCATCGTTGTAGCTAAGTTTGAGTTGATGTCTTTGTTGTGGCACCCGGCTCTGGCGTGGCAATGGCTCGCTTTCCCAGCAGGAAGTGCACCGGGTAGCCAGATTGTGCTATCATCCTGATAGCCCCTAACCACTAACACGTGACACTAACGTCACTGACTGCCTGATGTGTTTATATCGCTAGCTTCATCGAATAAACACTTTTCGTTACCGGATCACCAGCGGGTCACACAGTGACAGCGGTGCAAAGTTAAGATGTCGACGACGCAGCCCTCGACAACGCCCCTCTCGCCAACAATTGCTACCAGGCCCATCAACACTACTACCGGCTCCGTGGTCTCTGGACACGTTATTCGACGCCTGGCTTGGCTGGACATTGCAGAAGAGTGAGTTTGAAATGTTTGCAACAGCTACTCTATTGACCAGCCAGCCAAGTAACGTGCAAGATCATCATTTCTTGTCAGCATAGGCGAGGAAAGCAGAAAGGCGTCTAGCACGTTGAAGTTGAAAACGGAAGAGGACAGAAATGATGTGCAAGTTCTGAAAAAATTGAAGAGTATTACAAGCCAGCAAAAACCTTAGCTCTTCATGAATTCAGTTTTTGTTAAAAGGACCAGGAAGAAGGCGAGCCATTCGGTGAATGATTGAACGAGATAAAGATGCTGGCAAAAAATTGCGAACTTGAACTTCTAGAAGAACAAATGATAAGCAGTCGTATTATTCCTGGCGGAAGAGAGAAGCGGTTGCAGCGGAAATAGTTAGCAGAAAGCTTTCATACATAGAAACCATAGAAATATGCCGTATTTAAGAGCAAGGAAAGCAGAACTTCCAAGAGATAAGCGCAGCAGCCAGGGGAGCACACACAACAGTAGTGAACTCAGTTGCAAGTGATAGAAAAGTATGCAGCATGCGCGCCTACCAGATTCCTTGCAGCAGAAAGTGTTCAGCGAGAGGAAAAAAACTGCCGAAAGTGTCGGGCATCGAACCACTTTGCCCAGGCTTGCAAATCATTTGGGGCAACTTGAATTTTAAGCTAACACGAAACGAGATAGGATAAGTATGGGCAGCTGACAGACTTCGCTGAAGCAGACCTTCTACTAGCGGTACTAACAATCAATTCAGTCGAAGCCGACAGATGCACAACAACAGTTTTGGAAAACTGTTAAACCTAGGGAAAAGAAAAACATTTCGCTTACGAACTCAGACGGGCAGCCAATTCGCTGTGAAGAGTGTTGCATTGCATTAAATGATTTTTTTGTTACTTCTTTTTCAAGTTGTTCTGCTTCTGCGTTGCCACAAATGCCTAGTCGTGATTTTTTACCCATGTATCCTGTTACCGTTGATGCCGTTGGAGTGCAAAATTTAATTCACAAGCTTAAGTTATCCTCTTCTTGTGGCGTAGATGAAATCAACTCAAAGTTTCTAAAAATACTGCATTGTATTCATCAATTTACTTGTCCTTAATCTTTTCGCAATCTATTCAGACCTCCACTTTGCCGCTTGACTTGAAAGTGGGGAAGGTGGTCCCTCTGCACAAATCTGGTAACACACAGTCTCCTCTCAATTACAGACCAATTTCCCTAACCAGTGTTCCTTGTAAAATGTTAGAACATATAATTTACTCCAACCTTGTCTCATTCCTAGAATCAAATTCTTTTTTTACTCCCTACCAGCACGGATTCCGAAAAAGTTACTCATGTGAAACCCAACTTCTTTATTTTACTAATGACATAGCATCGGCTTTAGATCGCGGCTCACTTGTGCATTGCATTTTTCTTGACTTTCAAAAAGCTTTCGATAAAGTACCTCACCAATTACTCCTCCTGAAAATTAGTGCCTTAAACATTGACCCGAACATTCTTAAATGGATTGAATGCTTTCTGACTAATCGCACTCAGTTTGTAACAACTAATGACTATAACTCATCTCTTTCTAAAGTAACATCCGGCGTACCCCAAGGTTCCGTATTAGGCCCTTTACTTTTCCTTATGTATATTAATGATCTCCCAGACAGCATTAACTCCGCTATAAGGTTATTTGCAGATGATTGTGTAATTTACCGCGAAATAAACAATGAATCTGATAATCAATTTCTACAGTCAGACCTTGACACTGTCTCAACCTGGTGCAATAAATGGCTTATGACTCTCAACTCTAACAAATCTAAATGCATGTCAATAACCCGGCGACCTATTTCTCCCCCCTGTACCTACAGAATTAACGCCGTTCCCCTCCAGCATGTCTCTTCATATAAGTACCTCGGCGTTTACATTACAAACAATCTATCTTGGCACACGCATGTTACCTACAACTTTAATAACGCTAACCGAACGCTAGGATACTTACGCCGCAACTTTTCTCGCGCTCCGCTATCCCTCAAAATTCTATTATACCGATCACTCATTCGCCCAAAGCTTGAGTACGCGTCCGCTGTATGGGATCCCGTGCAGCAAAATTTAATCAACGCGTTAGAATCTGTTCAGAACCGCTCAGTTCGGTTCATTTGTTCTAATTATTCTCGTACTGCTAGCATATCAGAAATGAAATCTAACCTTGACCTGCCCAATTTAACTGTCCGGAGGAAACTGGCGCGACTGCATTTTTTTCATAAGATATTTTTTCACAATCCATCAATGAAGCGAGACCTAATTTCACAACCGTCATACCACTCATCACGCATTGATCACCAGCATAAGGTTGCCATTCCGTTTTGCCGCACCAAATTCTTTTCAGCAGCCTTCTTACCGAAAACAGCCGCCGATTGGAACCACCTTCCCTCTTCCGTTGTAACAATAACAGACCCTTTGTTATTCAAGACTGCAATTTCTCAGCAATGCTTGTAACTATACGCAGTTTCCATTATCTATCTTTGTCTTGTATGTGCTTGAATTCTTACTTATACATTTTTAGTTGACTTATGTTGCCTTCCTGATTTGCGCATCTGACACTTGTTTCTTTATTTTGTCTTTTTTTTCTTGTGTGTTATAAATGTTGTACCCACCCCCTCTGTAATGCCCTACGGGCCCTGAGGGTATTCTAATAAATAAATAAATAAATAAACAGTTCACATCAAACACACACCGGTGACTTGCAAGCTAGACATGGGAGCAAATTATTGCTGTGATCTCGAAGCAAGAGCTAGTAAAAGTGTCGGGTAAGAACAAGAAAACTTGCAATGGGACTCTAACAGCGTTCTTTTGGCATTGGGTTGCGGCACAAGCGAGAATCGTACTTACACTCTGCGTCAACAAGAACAAATGCAAAGGACAGTTTTTTGTTGTGCATCAGCGGGACAGTCGCCGAACGACTGATATTGATATAACGCTTACATAAAGTTACTGGTGGACAATTGTACACTGCAGCCCAACCTTTTGTCGATACGTTTAAGGAACTCGAAAAATAAAGGTGGGGAGTAGTCAATGAAGCTGAAACCAGGCAGTGTAGAAACCATCGTGCCGGCTAGGAGGGTTTCCGTGGCACTGCAAGACCGAGTACTAGCGGAACTGCAGCTCATGGAGCAGCATGGAGTCATTACAAAAGTAAATGAACCCCCAAGTTGGACGAGTCATATGATAAGCATATTGGAAAAAAGAAAAAATGTGTACTTGCCTCAGTCTAGTGGATCTAAATAGGGCTCTTCTTCGAGAAAACAACCCCATAACCACTTCATAAGACATAATTCCACAGCTTTCTAGGTCGAGATTTTTCTCAACGCTAGATGCCGCGTCTGAATTTTAGCAAATCAAATAAACGCAAAAATGTAGGATCCGCACTATGAGCACGCCTTATGGGCGGTATCGCTTCCTCAGAATGCCCTTCGGGGTATCATCAGCTCCAGAATTTTTGAAGTGGCAATGCACCACTTGTTATTTGGCCTGCCTAGTGTTGCGGTGGTTATGGATGATATACTAGTGTAGGACGAGCCAAAAGAGGAGCCTGACTACACCCTGACACTTTTGCTGACGCGCTGCTGTGAGCGTGACCTCAGACTTGACCTAACAAAATGCACGTTTTTACAGACAGAAGTCCCCTACTTTGGACACATCCTCCCGACACAACGATCAACCATAGACCAAGAGCAAGTGCAAGAGATTCTGGAAATACCCATGCCTAAGAACAGTAAGCAATTCGAAATTTTTCTAGGAATAATGAACTTTATACAGCGTTTTATGCCAAACATGTCTGTCATGACCGAACTGCTGAGAGAACTACTGCGAGAAGACATAGTTTGGGTTTGGACAGAGAGCCAACAAGCAAGCTTTGAAGAGCTGCAACGGGCACTAACGACCGTGCCGATTCTCTCCTATTTCGACCCAAAGAAGGAAGTGACGCTTTGTGTTGATGCCAGTCAGTCAGGTGTTGGGGCTCTGTTGATGCAAGATGGGCACCCCATCGCCTTTTTGTCCAGATCTCTCACACAAGCGCAGG
Source organism: Rhipicephalus annulatus (assembly GCA_013436015.1). Classification (NCBI taxonomy): domain Eukaryota; kingdom Metazoa; phylum Arthropoda; class Arachnida; order Ixodida; family Ixodidae; genus Rhipicephalus; species Rhipicephalus annulatus. The sequence goes on from WOVY01000549.1 coordinate 173,432, forward strand.
TACGCTACGCACACATTGAAAAAGAAACGCTGGCAATGGTTCATGGATGCACCAAGTTCTAAGATTATCTTTTGGACCAGGCAGACGTGATCGTCAAAACAGATCACAGACCTCTGGCACCAATATTCAGCGAGCCCTGTATCAATGGTCGCTCCGTTTGCAGCGTATGCGCCTCAGCTTGCAACGTTATTCAGTAACAAGACATTACAAATCTGGCAAGGAGGAGTGCCTAGCAGCCCCGCTGTGGTGGTCCAGTGGCCAAGGTACTCTGCTGCGGACCCGTAGGTCACGGGTTCAAATCCCGGCTGCGGCGGCTGCATTTCCGACGAAGGCGGAACTGTTGTAGGCCTGTGTGCTCAGATTTGGGTGCACGTTAGAGAACCCTGGGGGATCGAAATTTTTGAAGCCCTCCACTACGGCGTCTCTCATATTCATACGGTGGTTTTGGGACTTTGAACCCCACAAATCAATCAATCAAGAGTGTCCAGCAAATGCTTTATCGCGGCTTCATAAGTAGACTGAGCTAAAACAAAAAGCTGAATTGTTTCAAGCGAATGTTCTCGACTATGTTCCAGTGTCAAAGCAATGCCTGGAAACCCTGTGGGCTGCTACAAACGAAGATTCAGTATTAGCCCTCATCCGAGTTAAGCAGAAACAGCTTTGCCTTACGAAAAGCAGAGAATCCCCGAACTAGCTAGAACATACAAGGCCTACAAGAAGAAGTTCATGCTCAAGATGGTCTGGTATTCTGAAGCAACTAGGTAATTGTGCGAAACTCAAAACGAGCAGAGATGATGCAGCTCTTTCAGGCGGCACATACAGGAGGAGAGAAAATGACAGCAAGAGCCAGCAGCGTAATGTTCAGGCAAAGTATGGGGCAAAAACCAAAGTTTTGCATGTCGTGCAAAATATACAAAATTCACAAGCCACAAAACCAGAAGATGCCTCTTCTAAGTCAGGCCCTACCATAAGAGAGTGTACGCGTGGATGTGTTTCACTACGGTGGGCGGTAGTTTGCCATTATGGTGGACTATTACTCCTCTTACTTCAAAATCCGAGAGCTCCACCGCACAACAGCTAATGCACTGACGACTTCGTGTGCACGTGTTTTCTGTGCCTGGACTGCCACAAAAACAAACCACCCTTCAGTACCAGATAAAATAAAGACTTTTTAAGTAAGCTAGACAGTATACATATCGCGTCAAGCCCGTACTATCTCCGTTCTAACAGCATGTCAGAAAGAGCAGTTCAAGAAGCAAAAAAGCTGCTAAAAAAGGGCTCCCTCCGAAGCCCTGATATAGAAATTGCATTGCTTGTGAGGTATAATACCCCGAGGGATCATGTTGTGAAGTCTGCTGTGCAGAGGCTGTCGGGACGACAGATGTGGACCCTGCTGCCAGTAGCAAAAGAACACCTGCAACCTGAGGCAATACCCAGCAAGGATGTTCTCGACCGTCTCCAGGTGACCCGGCGTCAACAAAAGCCTTCCTACGACCACAACGCCAGATACTTACGTCCGCTCAAACCAGGACAAAAAGTAACAACATACGATACCGTCCAGAGGACTTGGAGTCCTCCTATGGTACTATGACCAGCCTAGGTGCTGAGGTCTATTATTGTGAAGACCGAGGACAGCCATGAAATGCGTCACTCAAGAGAGCACTTGTGGGAGGCAGCACCGGAGCCAAGGTCAGAATCAATATCGCAGCGGGCTCACGAAGACAGCGGCATCCTCGCTGGACAGCAGCAGCTACGTCGTAGTGCAAGACTACGTCAGGACCTTGTCAATACCCTTTACCAGATCAAACTTCTAGACTGCATCAACATAAAGTGGAAATGTAGCTAGATTGTGCTATCATCGTGATAGTTCCCAACCATAAACACGTGACACTAACGTCACTGACTGCCTAGTGTATTTACATCGCTCGCTTCACCAAATAAACGGTTTTTGTTACCGGACGGCCAGCAAGTCACACGCCGGAGTTGAAGGCTAAAATTCATCGGCGTCATCCTCCAGGTAGATCAGGAGTCTCCTAATAATGGCGGCTTTAACTTCCCATAGGGTTTTCGTGAGGTTTTCTAGATCAAGTCTGCTACGCCAAAGGTTCACTTCAAATCTTCTTTCGTAGTTCGGATAAGGTGCTCCTACCGACGACACCACCAAAGAGCTCGTTCTACAATGAATTTCTACTATATGCGCGTAGTGGTAGCGCACTCTTGCAACGCACGGATGACCGCTTTGAAGCTCCGTGCACAAGAACAAAACAATCGGCCGTTGTCCAAATACACCACGGCTGCAACACCTTGCCACGCAACAAACCGACGAGAAGTGAGAATTGTGGTCGCTGTTGTCGCGTCGGAGGTAATTTTGAGCTGAATAGCTCGTGTAACGGCACATGAAAATATCTGTATGTATGACTTATTCGAGTTTTCAATCATGCGAACATCAAGTGACCCACAATAGTCAAAGCGAATAACCTAAAATGCTAGAGCTTCGGTTATGCTCTCTGGCGGCATTGGTGCTACTGCAGCAGACACTGCTTTCAGACTTCGTTTTAGGCACGGTAAACACTCGAAAGCAAACTTTTATGATCTTCCTTTCCTGCAACAGCCACAATCTTGCCCGGAGTTCAGTGAGGGTGAGCTCGATGCCACCATGAATAGCATGAGCATGAGCAGCTTGCACAATCAGTGTGGTCAACTTGGGTTCTGTGGGCAGCAAAATGGGATGCCGGATGTCAGGAATAGGGTTAAGCAGGTCGAGCCGGCCACCGACACGGAGTACTCCATTTGTACCGAGGAATGGTGCCAGGCGAAGCACCGATGACGTTGATGGCAACTTTTTATATTTTTGCAAGAGCTCGCCTTTAGCGTCGAAATACTGGTCTTGCACGAATAGACGCCAATAACGCTCGGTCAATTCAAGTTGTAAATTCGTGAGCGTTCCACTGCGGGGGGAGCTCCTTTTCAAAGCGTTGTGGATGACTTACTGCACGAAAACAGTAACGCGCAAAAGCCTATTCAGCGAGCTCAAATCTTCCGCACGCACAATTGAAGTACTCGACGAAAAATTCGAAGGACAGATCATCGTGACTGTCTCAAAGGGAAGCTCAATGTCTGTGTCGTTCGGAAGGTCATGCAGCTTGAAACTGGAAATCAGCCCTGGCGTTGAGAGCCCAGGGGGGCTGTGCCACCATTTATCCGACTCCAAAAACGCATTTCCACATACGCCGTGGGTGAGTATAATGGCGCGATTCTCGGTGCTGCTGCAATGCGCCCTGGTGTCGGGCTTGGTGAGATTAGATATATCGTCCACACGATTGCTGATGAAAAAAATCTCGATTCCTTGTTTCTGCTTGGATTCAGTGAAGAGCGACAAGGGATTTGGAACTAAAATTACCACATTCCTGCTGGAGAGGTGCCAAGTACCATACATACTCAGCTTGCCATGCTCCGCTAACGCAGGCGATCAGCTACAGCTGAGACAGGGACATGGTCTTCAGCGGAGTGACGCGACTTCGGCTTAGGAGCAATCGTGTGACGCATGTCCTATCGGTAGAAAGTGCTTGAACGCGATGCATGCCCCATAAGTCTTAGAACTGCCAATAATATGTGCAGTCTAAGTGCGAGCTCTACGCTGCTGTCGTGCAGAAACACGTACCGAGGTATCTGTGCCTGGACATCTGGCAACTGGGCGCAGCAGGCGTTTAATACAGTTGTACTTCATTTCGCAGCGTGCCATACCAAGACTGATTCCACTTCCAGAAGACTTGGAAAATCAGCTGTGCTTTAACGGTGAATCGGGAAGTATAGTCAAGCGGATTATTACCTCGGGTCACTGTTTCAAGGATTGTGCGCTTGGTGACCCGTCTGTCTGGGGCAAAAGAGGCTGCGTCAGGCATTGTCAACGCGATAATATCGCCCTTATGGTCCAACGGCAGCCCCAAAACCTTCAAGAGATGGTCATCTGCTGCTTGCCACGTTATATTCTGCTTGCCAGGATAGCCACGTTACTTTGGACAAACTGCTGCTTTAGCAGATCAGAGTTTGATGCCCAATTTTGTAACTCTATGCACGCTTCAGCGACAATGGGGTGCATCTTCTTGCACACAGTTATGGCTAGTTCCACTGTGGACACACCAAGGACGAGGTCATGCACGTAAAATGCTTCTCCAGGAGCGCCACCGTAACGGGAAATTTTTACCGACACGACAAAAAAACCTGGCGTAGCGTAGCGGGAAGCAGAAAAATTTGATGCTGCTCCGAAAGGGACCCTAGTCATCCGCTATGAGACAATAAATGGGGTGGGATCTTCCTAGGTTGGCAGTTGCTGAACGCATAAAAGACTTAGTAAATCGTGGTCTTGTAAACGATTGAGCATTTGCAGCTAAGCTTTATTAATATATGCCACAAGAATAACCGGGTAGCAACAGAAAGACAGCAATAGTAGCACATTATCAGCATCAAACTTCACCACTTTCGATAAAACGTCATTCAGGCTCGGTTTTTCGGTGACATGAAAGGATGCGTCAAAGACAATCTGGAGCTTACTGGTCACAGCACTTTGGCGCATTACATAATGATGTGGCTTGTAATGAACATCAGGACCTGGAATCTAATCTTGTTGAACTCTTTCTGCATGACGATCCTTGAAATAAGCAGCGATGGCTTCGGCCTACTCTTTCAGCAGGTGGGTTGTTCCCTGAATCGGTTCAGCTACATATCTAGTCGTCGTGCTGCAAGCTGTCTGTTGTCACTACTGGCAGAAATACCAGGCTCTTGCATCATCAAAGGCCCTTGGAAACGACTAGCTTGCTTGCTCAGGCAGTGCTCAAATCCGTCATTGCCTGGGTGGTCTTTTACGGTACTTGTCCATCGGTTCTCATTACCAATAGTGTCGAGGCGCTACATAGCAGATTAATCGCACTTTTGTGTAGAACCGTCAGCCGATAAGAAAAGGGCGCTAGTTGCTGTTGCTTTGTAGCGTGAGCTAATGAGTAGCACAGTCCCCTTTAAAGGATGCTTCCACGACAGTGAGTTGTTCATTGAAGCGATCAATCTTTCCAGTGGCTACTTTCCAATAAGCGTCCGAGCCCATTATCATGCTGACGTCCTTTGGGTGTTAAGTTTTCGGCTCAAACATGTCCAAACCATCATACCCCTGTGCGCTTAACAACTCAAGCGCTTAATTTATTCAGTGGCGGACTTGTCATGGTGCACAGTTTGGGAACTCAGTGCTTCCATAGTGACGGTGCTGCCGTGAAATCGTCCACGCGGCGTGTTAGAGGCACACCGACACCGTAAAGGATTCCGAGGCTTGGCTTTTTCAAACGTTACTAGTGACAGCTCTTCCGTGCCAATGATTTAACACTGCAATGCGGATGAATGAACGCTCTCTGCCACTGTCAAGCATCACACGCACCAGGAGCCCTCGTGGTCCACTCTCTGACCAAAGACGGCCCGTCTGAAGCAGTACCAACATGGCTTCTGTAGCGCCGGTTAAAGCCATAGTTCGTGTCAGTGATGTAGAGCAGGACGAACCGATCGGTACTATTGTTGTAGAAGCAGCGGTTGATGTGACAGCTCGTGACAGCTCACAAATAATCGTTAGGTGTACACGTTCACACTTGCTGCACGTAACGTTCAGGGAGACTCTATAAATCCGTGCAAAACGATTGCGCATTCCGCTTGTAACAGCACCAAGCGTTAAGCAACCTGGCCCGTTTCTCGCGGGCGGATGAGTCGACCGTGCAGTCTGCCGGGCTGTGACTTCGGCAGTCGCACAGTACAAAAGATGTGCGCTGCTGTATAGATTCTGTCACCACTAGCACGGATGCCGATAGAACGCCCTGTGAACATCTTGTCGGTGGCCTCATGTCATCAGGTACCGTGATCGAGTTGCACGTGTATGATACGCCATTTTTGGCTTCCTTTTCTCACGCACTTCAACCTGGATTTTCAGGTACGTTGAAGTGTCTGTCGCCTTGTGCATTCTCGCTTCAGGGGATGTGGGCTCTGCTGATGCATTAGTGCCGCGCGTGCTCTCCTCCGTCTCTTTCTGTCGGTACATTATCGCCAAGCCTTCGGGCAAGCACCTCATTAGCACCCGATGCAGAACCACAGTGTACTGCTCAGGTAATACACAAAGATCTTCGAGCGCAGTTACGCGGAGAGGCGCAGCGTCATGCATTACCCGAAGCTTCTCCACTCCTCATGGACGACAATGCCATAACCTGGTCGATGTGGTCGTCGAATAGTAATTTTTGTTGACCGAAGTGCTCTTTCAGTGTGATAACGACAATTTAATAGTTGTTGTGAGCCAGCCGGATGTCTTCGAGAGCTCGCTTGGCTGCTCCCGTCAGGTACGTCTGCAAATACTTGAATTTCTTGATGGGCGACAATTCAGTGTTTTCGTGACTTGTAGCACTGTATTGGCCCCAGAATTTTGGCCACTGGCGTAGATCTCCGGCATACGTTGGGACCTGAAGCATCTGAAGCGCAACCAATCGGTAGCCCGGCTTACTGACGGGTCAAGTACTGCTCTGCACTGCACGCATTAGATTGCTATTGCATTTACTCACGTCGCTAATACCAGTCACCTGATGACGCTGTGACAGTAAGAACTGCATGTAAGTGGTTTTGCACGTAAGAACTGCAGTAAGTGGTTTCGCATGTTTTGAGCTTGTCTTTATAATTATAAAGCAGCAGTTAGAATCTTCGTAGCACTTATTTTATTGCATGGCTTTTCGGGGGTCAGTCACGAGATGTTTATTAGTTTGTGCGTGTGTGTTTGTTTAATTTTTTTATGTTTTTTCTATTGCCACCCCGTACGGGAGGTGAACATACGTTGAACACGCAAATTTTTGTAGTAGAGCTCAGACTTTCTGTATTTCGAAGGGCAGGGCTCGAGTTTTGAGTTATCGAGTGAGACAAGTCATAGGCAATGTTGGTGGCAGAAAGACATGGTTAAAAAGGCTGTGAAGTGTTCAGGATGCGGAGTGGGTTTTAAAGTAGACCCGAGTGTAGAAGCGGATGGAGAAGAGGCTGACGCCAAGTGTAGGCAATGTGAGGTCCCGGAAAAATTTAAGAAAATAATGGTTGCCCAGAGTGAACTGCTGATGAGAATCACCGAGCTGGAGACTGCATTGGCGACAGAGCAAGAGAAAACGAGGGCAACGGGAGAAAGGCTGACGTTTGCCGAGGAAGCACTAGCCAAGGCGGACACAGAAGCGGCCTACGGAAATAACAGTAGGAAACTGGCAACCAAAACGGCGGAGAAGAAAGAGCAAGCAAGTTTGGACAAAACAGGTTCAGCCAGTTCAATTGTCGCAAGGCCAAGCTTCAGCGAAGTAGTGGTGGGGCTGGGAGGGGATAAAGCAGCCGGCGTCACAGGTGCAAGTAACCTCCACGTGCAGGACGCTCCAGCTGAAAAGTCACAGCATGTGATAATCGCCGGCGACTCGAATTCGAATCGATGCACAGAAGCTATCAAAGAGATGGTAAGAGGTGACAAGCGGGTTGCAGTAGGGGCATTCCCAGGACGCAAGCTGGAAGCAGTCATGAGGCAAGTGAGCGCAAAACTCAAAACTACATCTGATTGACGAAACCTCGTGATAACTTAAGGCGGTTTAAACGATGTCCTAAAGAAGATACAGCAGGACTAGCAAGCACACTGGCGAACAGCGTCGATGACATGCGCACCACTTCTTCTCAGATACAGGTAGTGATATGCACACTAGTGGAGCTACCGGTGCGTGATAGCAACCTGCAAAGAGCGGTTGTCAACGCAAACCAAGAGATATGGCGGATGAGTCGACAAAAAGGCTTTGAAGTGGTGGAAATAAACAGAGAGGTGCATAGGTGGAGTGGTTTTCAATGAGACAGACTTTACTTCGATGGGTGGCTAGGTCATGAGGTGGGTTGGCGACTTGCAGGACGCGCTGTAGCTTTTTTGGGAGCAAGAGGGCCCTTCGGGGCGCAGGATAGCTAGTAACGAGGAAAAAAACAGGAAAACTCTTTGACAGGGGGTATGGACAGATACGATTCCAAAGTGGCATCAGTATCTAAGATAGGTAGAGTCCGGGGCAGAAATAGACGTAGCCACGAGCGCCAAGCCAATTCAGACAGGGTATATTACCATGCGCGGTTATAGGAACAGACTGAAGTGGGAAGAGATAAAAGAACAGCTAAGGAAGGAGAGGTTGATGGTATACGATCCTATAGAAACACATTTCAGGGACATGAAACAACCTCTAAACAATCCAGTTCACACGTGGGAATATACGAATAGAAAAGAAGGCAGCAGAAAGGAGGTGGTATTGGGGCATTCATTCATTAAAGTACAGGCTGCAAAGAGTCAAGCAGGAGTACATGAACATTTATGGCTAAAAGGAAAAGTGACAGCGCAACTGACACTCCTTGGTTTTGTGTACTTGTGGACGGGAGCAAACGCCAGAGAGGAAAACCAGGCAATGGTAGAGTGTATATCAAAGGACTTTCAGGAGTTAGGAGCAGAGTGCGATATAATTATACTAGGAGATATGAATGTGCACATACAAGATATAGATGGGTATACCGACCCGACAGGCAAAATGATCGTGGATATGTGTGAAATGCTTGATTTGATCATTTGCAACAGTACCGAGAAGTGCGAAGGGAAAATAACAAGGGAGGTAGGAAGGCTGCAGTCGACGATAGATTACGCACTGATGTCACATAGGATGTATGATAAGCTCAGGGGAAAGCACATTGATGAAAGTGGCTCCAGATGTCTGGGAAGTGATCACAAACGTATCAATCTAAGTTTTGGAAGAGCAGTGAAAGTGGGAAGGAGACAAAATGAGCAACTACAGAAAAAGTTTTATTGAAAAAGGCAAATTGAAATAGCCTCTAAACAAATTGAGAGAGTAATAACTGAGGATAATAAAACAGTGTGGACATACACAAATCTAATTAAACTGTTTGAGCTAGAGCTTGCTGAGGCACTTGACAAGTCACCCCGAAAAAGGAGACACAAACCCAAAAGCTGGTGGGATGAGGAAATTAAGAGAGCCACAGCAAAACGCCAGAAGCCTCTGGGGAACACAGACATGCTAAACAGCGGGGGGGGGGGGGTGAACCGACAGATGTGTTGGAAAGAAAATGGGAAATCTTTTTAAGCTGTAGAAGGGATGCATCTCTTCTGATCAATGAAAAGATTAAAAGAAAGGGAGCCCAGTGGCTGGCAGAAGCACATAAAAAATAGAAAGGCAGCTGCGTAATTTTTGGAACCATCTAAACTCCCTAAGAAATGAGACGAGCCTAGAGCAGAGGTTTATAACTACAGCTCAAGGTGCTAGGATAGAAGGGGACGAAGGTATTGTATATATAAGAACAAGGGTAACAGAAAAATTTCAACAGAGAAGTGCTTTATGCACCACAATAGACAAGGATGAATCAAGTTGCGCAATGGCTCCATTTTAACAACAAGAGTGAGAAAGGGCTGAGAAAAGGGCTCCTAGTAGTACATCAACAGGTCCAGATGGCATTCCAATTACGCTGATAAAGACATTAGGTCCGAAGTCTAAGCAGGCTTTGAGAGAGGCAGTGAGCAAATTGATAATCCATGGAGAAGTTTCCGATGGATGGAAACTTAGCAGGATGAGCATGATCTATAAAGGAAAGGGGGACAAAGATGACATGAACAGCTACCGTCCTATAACAGAGACATCAGTAGTCTACAGGCTGGCGATGCAGATTATAAAGTAAAGACTGCAGGCATGGATAGAGGATGAGGAGTGCTGGGGGAACTGCAGACTTGGTTTTGAAAACACAGGAGGTTGGAAGACAATCTGTTCTCACTGACGCAGTGCATCGAAATAGCAGAAAAGGAACACAGCCCCTGTGGCTAGGATTTTTGGGTATCAAGGAAGCGTACCATAGCGTGGTTCAAGAGGAATTGTGAGGAATACTGGGCACACTGGGCGTGGAAGATGTAGTCACTAATCTTTTAAAGGATATCTATAAAGGTAGCAAGGCAGTTATAAAGTGGGGAAAACAAGTATCCAAGCCTACAGAGATAAAACGGGGGCTTAGGCAGGGATGTCCCCTGTCACTCTTATTATTCATGATGTACCTACAAAGATTAGAGGCCAAATTAGAGAGAAGTGGACTGGGCTTCAACCTCTCTTTCGTCAAACAAGGCAAACTCATCGAACAGGCACTACCAGCATTGATGTACGCACATGATATAGCGCTAATGGCCGACAACAAGGCAGATTTGCAGAGATTGGTGGACATCTGCAGTAATGAGGGAGGTAGGTTAGATTTCAGATTCAGTAAGAAAAAATCAGCAGTAATGATTTTTAATGACAATGAAGGTAGTGAGCCTAGAATACAGAAGGTCACGCTAGAGATAACAGATAAATACAAATATCTGGGCGTATGGATAAGCAATGGGGCCGAGTACCTAAGGGAACACGAAATATACGTGACAACTACAGGTAACAGGAATGCAGTGGTAATGAAAAACAAGGCAGCGTGTAATTACAATAGGAATGATGTTGTGAAAAGAATATGAAAAGGGGTCATGGTTCCTGGTCTTACGTTCGGCAATGTGGTCTTGTGCATGAGATCAGAAGTTCATGCAAGATTAGAAATTAAGCAACATGGAATAGGTAGGCTTGCCATAGGAGCTCGCGGAAATACACCAAATCGGGAAGTACAAGGTGATATGGGATGGACATCATTCGAGGGCAGGGAAGCTGGCAGCAAGATAAAATTTGAGAAGCGACCGAGCGAAATGTGGGAGATTCGTTGGGCTGGGAAGGTATTCAGCTACCTGTACATGAAGAAAGTCGATACAAATTAGAGGAAGCGAACCAGAAAATTGTCTGGTAAATACTTAGAAAACAGCAAGGGGCCAAACCAAAAGGAATTATTGGTTAAGGAGGAGGTGAAGGAAGCTGAGACCGATATGTGGAGAATTGGCGTGATTAAGAAGTCCGCAATAGAGCTCTATTGAACTTTTAAGCAGGAAATGGCCATGGAAAGGATCTATGATAATACTCGGGGTAGTTCTCTAGCGTTCGAGGCCAGGATAGGAGTATTGCGAACCAAGACATATGGGGCCTAGTACGAAGGGGTATACACGGTATGCAGTGCGTGTGGAGAAGAATAAACTACCGAACACTTGATAATGTTCTGTAAAGAGCTTCACGCTATAGTTCAGGATGATGGGCTGAGTTTTTCAAAGCACTGGGGCTTAAGGACAGGGAGGGCAAAATAGACTTTAAGCGGGTAGAATTAACTAGAAGAAGGTTATCTGATTGGTGCCTAAAGTGAAGGCACGAGTGAAAATAAACACTTCACTGCAAAGTACAAATCCCCAACCTCAATATTTAAATAAAAAAGTAAACCTAGTTTATGGTTCAGTAAGTAGTAAAGCTTGTTGGCGCTAGCCACCGCCCGTTCTAAAGAGTACAGCCATATCCACCCATCTATCCATTTATGCGCACCAGTAATCGCATACATAATTTTTTCGTGGTATTCGCTTGCACACTGGACTTCTCCTTCAATAGCGTTGTCTGTTGTAAGATCGAGAATGTCCTTGTCTAGCTGACGCTGCTCAGCTTCTTTCGTCTTCAAAACGGCGACTTGCCTATTGACTTCGCGCGCTTGGGTGTCAGTTTCTCGCAGCAGTCCTGTCAGGAGCGTAATAGTCCGAGTGATTCTGACCCTGACAGTTCCACGCACCTTTCGAAGCCCTCTGGTTGAAGACATCGTAGTCCAACCTGCCAATGTCTCGGGTTTCACGGCACCAAATGATAATATTGAGGACACGTGATCGCAGAGCTAGACACGCAGAGCTAGACACGTCTTTACTGTACAAAGGGTGAGCTCCGAATCCCACTTCCATGTTCTCTTCGTTTCGCCCAAGTCTCTATCACCAAAACTACGCCCCCCCCCCCACTACTCTATTTTCAACAAGCACCACACTTTCTTATGGCTATCTTGCAAAATGAATATCACTCACCACCACTTTTTTCGATGAATTGCAATCCAGTACATTTTCGTTATTGTTGCAATGCAGTATGTGCCCACGTTGGCATACACCTGGTCAGTATTTCCGTGAAGCAGTTATACCAGCTAACTGCAGTAGAGCGAGGAGTTTTGTCTTATTCTGCGCACTTGAAGGTAAATTGCCGTCAAGGCTTTCATCTCCTTCGCCTGAGCAGATAAATTGAATTGGTAATATATGGCCTCGTTCACCATACTCTGATTCACTTTCTTCATGGTCACATCTATCATTGCAGTGGCCTTCAGCAAGCACATGTGTAGTGCCTGCTCTAAGCTGCCTATAAGGCTGTCTACGATTTGCCTGCACAGAACGCCAGGAGAAAAAATTTTCCGAGCCCTTTAATATCGTGTTCTTCTATATAAATTGTACTTTGGCGATTTTAAAATCTAAGACCTATTCTATATTATACTTCAGTTTCTCATGAGACAACCAGAGTCTTCACCTACGACATCTTTATCTAACTAGGTGGTAGTTTGTAAACTTGGTTAACTCTGATAACTCTAACTCTGATTGCTAATAAATGTAGATAATCAATACATATTTATGCTGTTCTGGGATATTCCAGCTATACCCTTCATAGAAAACCTTAGCATACGGTATATTGGCAAATGAGCGCCGCGTAATCACTCTAGAAAGTGTCAATTGTCAATTGACAAGATGTCAATTGTTGCATAATTTGTTGGAGTAAAAATCATTGAAAAACGACAATCTTAGCGCAAAGAAAGACTGATGGCATTATCTGCGAGAAGTTTCGTAGCGAAAGACTGCTAGGGTCTTTTTACATTCAATATTTTGAGGGCAAAAACTGGGTTTACGCGAACTGCGTGAGGGCCTAAGGAGTGAATTTTGAATAAAAATAATTGGGCAAAAAAAGGTTGCTAGGAGAACAGGGAAAAAAGCTGCATTAGCCAGCTTGAAGGTAACCTGGCCACCTGACATTCTTACTGGTTAGAGCGGTTTCAAGCATGCCGTACACATATTGCATGAATGGAAGAGCAAAAATAGCAAACAAACAACGTGAGAAACAATGGACAAGGGTATTTTGTAAACATTTAAAAACTAAAAAGGATGAAACCATAGTAATGAAGACAGAAAAAAAACAAACAAAAAACAACAGATGAACCTATGGCAGCAAAAGCAAATATACAAACATGCAACGTAGATGTTTTAGCGACAGAGTGAATACAATATCAAGTGCTTGTAATACAACCACTGAAAAGAGACAGAGGCAGAGAAACAGCTTGATTTGAACGGAAAGCTTCAGAGCAATTATAACCTCTCTCCTGGATGGCAGTTAAGTGTCCTTGCGCCCTAGCGGCATCTTCGGCTTGCCTGATCACTTGTAGCTGATCCTGGATGTTTGAGCTATGCATCTCAGTTTCCCACTTCACTGTGTTGAAATAGTTTGTGTATGGCTTCTTTACGAGGCTAGAAGACAACTTTTTGTGCTTTTCTTTTCGCCCCACAGGTGTAGGTAAAATAAGACACCTGGTGTCTTTTTATTTCTTTTTGTAATAAACTTTCAATCTGTGGCAGCAAGGTCATATTTATGTAGCAAATACCTTATACCCGAAGAAGAGTTTTTGCATTGACGTGTATTGTAAATAGTGAAATAAAATATGCATAAGTACTATTATCTTATTTTGCTTCCTTTTGCCCAACCCTACCGTAAAAAAGCGCAATTTAGAAATATGAATTATTCCTAATAGTTTATTGATTCGCCCACAACATCTTACTGTTATTATTTATTGTATCGAAGTTTTTATCGAAAATAACTTTTTTAGAAATACCTTCGAGAGAACTTCAAGGTGTATTGAATACTGAAGGCAGAATCTTACAATTCACGTCTAAGAGTGACAAGTCCTAAAACTAGGTACGCTTGTTGTATAGTCAGAAATAATATAGTCACCGGTAGAGAATATTCATGTGTTTTTCTGAAGCGAACTATACATTCGGCCTCGGTTTTCATGGCATGACAAGCCAACGAAACAAGAGCTGGTCACACTTTCTCACCTGCCAAGTTGTTCAGCACGGACGACAGAGCGATTGGCCACGATGCCTTCTCGTGATCGACTCCGTACTGCTCCATGATGCCAACGTACAGGAAACCCGAGGAGCGAGTAAGGGCTGATGCAAGGCATGTCAGCAAGCCGGCGATTACAGCCACATGCCAGCACGCCTCCGGCGATGTTTTCTTGCGAGGTGTATTACCACGTGCGTCAACAGTGGAAGCTGTCATGTTCGTGCAAACGCCCCTTCGCGACAAGCTGCGAAAGAAGCGCGAAATGTTACCTCTAGTGACTTCACATGTCACTCTATATCAATATTTGACAAGCGATAATAAATTTCGTTCATTCAATAGAATTGAAAGGTCCTCTTTGTGTTGGAATCGCGTGGTTATGTGGACATCTTTCCGTTTTTTCTCAGTTATTTGATGTCACATAGTGCACCAGGCTACAATGGCAATAGACATTCAAGTTTAGAAAAAAAATAAGGAAGCAAAACTCAGGCGATTCAAGGAATAATCCCTAGAAAACTGTAAGAATTGTCCTGAATTGGTGGATGCTAAAATTGTTAGTGGATATTGTGGAAGGAATTGTGAATAGTGGATATCCTGAAACCTGTAGTAGTCATAATGAGTAATGATGGCGATCGTGGGAAAAAATATTGGCAGATAATGGTAAAGGTGGCGAACTTCTTTTGCTGGTGGTGGAGGGCCAGAGATGGTCACAGTGGGAAGTTTGGCTGAAAGTGGCTATGCAATACATAACATGTTTGGTAGATGGCTTGGTGATCAAAGCTAATGACAGCGGCGTGATGGAAGCTCTGTGGGTGTTGCTGGAATGATGCAAATACACCTGTCTGACTCAAATGCGAGGAAACAGATATGTGTAGATATGTATGCCCTACTGATACAATATGGTGCCATACTTTCCCCCACACATTGCCTTGGTTTTACTAAGCCGTATGTAGTTGTGGCTAATGATAGAGCTCGAGATGAGTGCCCTGGCGCAAGTGCGGTATACGTTGAGCGAAAACATCGCAATACTCAAGCAACTGTACGCGCGTACCTATCGAAAAATCTGGATGGTGGAATTCACCATTTATATGGTGGGCATACTTTCGGAAGGAAAATTAGTATGTCTGTATTGAGGAAGTGTTTTAGAATTATCTTGCAATATGTTGTCCTTTCTTTATTGTGAACTGTAAAGCGCTCTGACCAGTATGTGCGTTAGACGGGCACACACTGATCAGAGAAAAGTTTGTCTTCATCGCCCATCAATCAACTACTTCCATTCAATTCGAAAATAATAGCACTTTGTTTTCACAATATTCAGCTGTGAATTTGGCACTCCTTCGAAAGGCTTGATATCCTCAGGCAGAATCAATGAGGCGCTTTCTCCTAGTTCTTCTGCGGTTTATGCATTATGTGGCACTATGTAAATGGAGCTCAGTTGTCGATAGCCTATTTGACTTGCGCAGCACGTACTACTCAATGGAGCAATTGAACTCCTGATGCCATGAATGTTTGAAGAGTACATGGATATTGGTGGAGACAATAATAACAAAAAAAAGACACACGGAGAAATTGCGCTAAGTAGAGCTGAAAAATGGCTTTCGTGTGGGTTCTGAATTTTAAATTCAAATCATTTCTTAGGAAACTTCGGTGAACTTTAGCGTATCTATCTATCTATCTATCTATCTATCTATCTATCTATCTATCTATCTATCTATTCGCCTACGACTTTTAGCTCTCCCGACCGTTTCGATGATGGGATCTATACAAAACATGACTGTATGAAGAAGATACCTAACTACTCATAACATGAAAATGACGAGATGTATGTTATGAATGCCAAGAATTACATGCTACGGTCTTGGTGTTGTTTTGGTGGTTGCGTTCACGTGACATACTACACAACTGCCATGGTATGACATGACTGCATAGCGAAAATAGGTGACAGGCCCTAGCGTAGAAATCATGAAATCATGCCATCTAAGGAATGACTACAGACCATACGCTCATGGTGCGCTCGCGATCGTTTCGCTAGCTTCAAATATATCGAGTTTGTTATTACGTGTGTGTGAATGAATTACAATGATATAGGACTAGTGCAAACACAATAATCGTGACATGCAAGTCACCTAAGAACATGACTACACGCCACGTTCATTATGCGTTCGCGGCTTTTTTGCCAGCTTCACATATACCCGATTTGGTGTTGCGTGACACGAACGGACGACGAAGGTAAATGACAGATCCAAACAAGATAATGACGACATTTGTGTAATGTAAAACATGAGTACATGCTACGCTCACACTGCGCTCGTGGCCGTTTCACTAGCTTGACATATACTAAATTTGGCATTACATGACGTGAATGGATCACGAAGGTAAACGACACGTCTAAACATTATAAGTAAGATATGCATGTCATGTGCAACATGACTACATGCTACGCTCGTAGCGTGCTCGCGGTCGTTTCGTTAGCTCCACATATACGAAATCTGGTGTCATATGACGTTAATAGACGACGAAGGTAAATGACACATTTAAACATACTAATAGCTATAGGCGTGCCACCTAAAACAGGACTACATGCTTGACTATCGCTTGAGTCTGCGCAAAAGCTTCTGTTGGCAATGATTCAGTGTTCGTAGTTCTTTTCTGTGTCGCTAGGGTTATGGGTTATATATGAAGTGCTGCTTCTGAAATAAAAATTAGTTGCGAGTGTAGCGAGTGTCGTGTTTTCTTGTCCTCTTCGTCCCCGTGAGTTTGCGCTACTACACCATATGGTTAAATGAGGACTACATGCTATGCTTATAATGCACTCGCGGTCATTTCACTAGCTTCAATATACCAAATTCCGTGTCACGTAACGTGAATAGATAAAGTATATAACTTGTGCAAACATGGTAATAATGACATTCATTTCATGTAAAAACACGACTATATACAAGGTTTATGATGCATTCACGGCCATTTCGCTAGCTTCACATATGCAAAATTTCTTATTACGTGATGCGAATGAATGACAAACGCGAATTCCAGTCACAAACATGATAGTCATGACATGGAAGCCATGCACGGCATAATATTCTTGCCGACCTCTGCTCGGGCTGCGATAGCAAACGTTAGTGGTTTGTCGTTACGCGACTGTAAACAACATACTTGCATATTATCTATAGATACCCGAGTGTGCATAACATTTCTACTTTTGTTCACTATGTACTACTTCCATGCGGCTGGTAACGTCGCGATCATTTTAAAGCAACATATCAACATTACTTACTCGTGCTTCGCATATCATCGATTCCCACGGTACGTGAGATCTGCCAATTTTTTCACGGAAAGTGGTGAACAGCTTTTTGGGGGAGTGTTTATTATACGCAGCACATTGGACTTTTTTTTCTTATGGGCCTAGCAATTAACTGTAGTAACTGGTAGTGTAGGCAATGAATCACGAAGTAACTTGTTAGCGAAACATCAATGGGTGCCAATTCAATAAGCGCCCTACGTGATATGATATAGATAGTGTGTGCAACGTGCCTATGAGTTTATATGTCTATATAATGGTTTAGAATCTTAAGAGCACCCCTTCCATAAACTATCAGCGTTTCTCAACGTCCAGTAAACTCTAAGCGTTTTTTAAAAATAAGTTAGAGGGACATGTACGAGGTTTTCTGCACGTAGTCGGTTCGCAGTACAGTACAATTGAAAGCTGCGTGTTCGTGTGCAGTGTTCGCAAAGTTTACGTTTTTATTAGAGGGCTAATGTACCAGTCACGATAGCAAGCTCCAGTACGTGAAGCGCAGCAAGAATAACAACAACATATGAGACAGCTGTGGTGACCGAGACTTCTAGCTTGCTGATCGCCTTCCTTGCAGGAAGAATTACGAAAATGCGACCCATCGCGCAATAGCTGGCGCAATGGGCAATGATGCGCTAGTTAACGCATGTACACAGTGATGAGCTCTATAGTATGCAAGTATCGTCATCGTCGAGGATGGAACAGTGCCAATAAATTAACACGTCTGTGATCGACTCCGGAATAGCGAAACGCCACTAGTCTTCGAATAATAACTGGTTCAGTCTGCCACCCACCGGGTTTTCTTCAGCCCTCGTCGCTGGAAATTACCAGATACAGCAAGCCGTCAGCATGCACCGCGACCCCTCTGATGCGCACTAATTAAGAACTAAACATTGACCATAGAGCTCGAATCAATATATTTCCAAGTCAACAGGCAGCTGCTTATTGGGGTATCTATCACGTGTTGCGCAGGCCCTATACATGTGCTGCTATTTTCACTAGGGAAAAAAATGTTCAACTGGGATATTTTTCCAGGAAGATCTTGACCTCAAATTTTCATGACACGATCAAGACTTACACCCGGAGACTGTCGAAATTAAGAAACCATGTCATCGCGACCTCATAACTTTTTATGAACCTTTATGCAGTATAAAATCAAAAAGCGAGTCTGAAATAAAATTTTTATAGACGTGGTTGACATCAATGAATAAGCTGAGTATTTTTAATATTGTCTTTCTTTGAATAACTCAGTATCCTTCACTGCCGCTACAATTAGGGCAGATAACCTAAACACAAAACATAATCGAATGATGAAGTTCCATGACTGCTGCGCATATTTATTTATTTATTATTTACCTATTTACCCTCAGGGTCATCAGACATTACAGAGGGGAGTGGTAAAAACATCAAAACAAGTATGTAAGTACAAGAGGCAATGCAATGTTTTTGGTTATGCAACAGCAGACTGAAACAAAACAAAAGAAAGAAAGCAATGAGAAATTTCAAAATGGCATATAAGAAAATAGAAAGATACATTCTTATAAAAAAGATAAAAATAACGTTTCTAAGTATACAATGAGCACTGTTACACTTCAGTGCAATAGGAACAACAAATACAACAGGTAACAGTGAAATTTTATTTTTAGAAATGTATAAGGTGAAATACTAGGACCAGGTATCCCAATAATTGTTTAATACAATCGCAAATGCGTCATGATCTCAAATTTTTACAGAAAATTCGGGAAGGTAATTCCAATCGCGTGAAGTGCGTGGTACGTATGATTGTTGAAATGACTCTGTTTGAGACGATGGGATAAACACTTTATGAGCGTGATCTAAACGACGTGAAACGTAATGCGGCGGAAGGATTAGTAAATCACGGAAGTATGAGTGGTGATATACTTTACGGAAAAGGGTTAAGCGGATCGTAGTACGACGAGAAGCAAGTGAAAGTAATTTAAGGGTAGATTTCATAAGTGTTTTGCTCGTGTTTCGATCGTAATTAGCTGTTATGAAGCGAACAGAGTTATTTTGTACCATTTCTAATGAATGCACCAAATTATGGTGGTATGGATCCCAAACAGATGCGGCATATTCAAGTTTAGTATGAACTAGCGTTTTATACAACATCAGCTTGACATAAGAAGGTGATTTGATAAAGTAACGACGAAGATATCCGAGCATGCGATTAGCGTTACAAACAACACAAATAATATGAGTATTCCATGCTAAGTTGTTACTGATATGAACTCCGAGGTATGACCCGGAGTTCATATCAGTACTTGACACGCATATAGTGATATGACAATCATAATATGCGTGTCACGTAACAACATGACTACATACCACGCTCATAACGCGCTCGCGGCTGTTTCGCTAGGTTCAAACACGTACTCCAAATTTGGTATTACGTGACGTGAATGAACTACGAACACGATTGACAGAAACAACTACAATAATCTTGACATGGAATTCACGCGGCACAATTTATATGTATACGACTGCACGTGCTGGTATTGGAAGCGCTAGTGGTGCCATCGTTGCTCGACTATGAACAACATACCTGCAAATTATCTAGATACTTGAGTGTGCATATCATTTACTCTTGTGTTTACTGTGTACTACATTCGTGTGCTTCGTAATATTCTGCTGATTTAAGATGGCATGTCAACCTTCCTCATTCGTGCTTCGCATATTGATTCTCACTGTACACGTGAAATCGGCCACTTTTTTAAAAGACGGTAGTATTTCTCTAGATACTTCAACAGATATATTTCGGACTCTGTCGGTCTGTCGGTCTGTCTGTCTGTCTGTCTGTCTGTCTGTCTGTCTGTCTGTCTGTCTGTCTGTCTGTCTGTCAACCAAGACAGCTGATGTACGACCACAACCACAGCGCTCACTAATCATTCTCAGGTTTGAACGTCCTTACTTGCGCAATTGTCGAATAAAAAGCAAATAATACACACATCTGAGGCACCTGAGGTGAAAATATTCTAACTGGGAGTGACTGGGACCAGTTGAAGTCGTTTATGGTCAAATTTCCAGTGGGGTCTAGTTGCTAGTGAGTTCCAACCGGCACCCATTGGCAACGGGTCCCCACTGGGAATTCGACCATAAACAACTTGAACTGGTCCCAGTTGAGATCTGTTGGCAACTGGTCCCTACTGAGAGTTTTATCATAAACCACTTGAACTGGTCCCAGTTGATTCCAGTTGCCAGTGGACCCCTGTGGTTCATCTATAGAAAGAAGCTTCGCGTTGACATTGCACTTCATTTATAAGAAACTTCGCAGATTGAGTGTAAAGTTTATTTGAAGCATCTTTGTTGCTTCCATGGATAGGTGGCAGACGCTCGCTATTTTGTAGATGGCATCCGTACAAAACCTTATGAAAGAAATTTTTACACTGTTAGCGAAACTGTCATTACTAGTTGACAAATGCAACACTACGGGAAATAAATTTCATCTTATTAGGAAATAGTAAAGCCAATATTTCTATCAACCAAAACACAAGTACTATGGTCGCAATGACGTACTACTTCTGTAAGCGGTAACTGTGGCTCTTAATTCACGCCTCTTAATACTTGATTTGATCGATGACTATGCCATTGTGAGATATTTTTCTGAAGCTAAAGCAATCATAAGTGAGGTTCTGCTCAATTGTGCTTTCAACGTGCGATCGCAGTTATCTAGAAATCTTCCTACCATCCCTCAAGAACGTTTGCTAATAGATAGGCAGATCTTTATTGCACATTTCAGTAAAAGGTACAGATACACTAATGCATAATTTCCAACCTTTTGCAGCAATTATTAACACAATGAATGGTGTCATGCATAATTCTAAATTTTAATTCTCTCGGTAGTATGTGGGGTTTAACGTCCCAAAACCACCATATGATTATGAGAGACGCCATAGTGGAGGGCTCCGGAAATTTCGACCACCTGGGGTTCTTTACCGTGCACCCAAATCTGAGCACACGGGCCTACAACATTTCCGCCTCCATCGGAAATGCAGCCGCCGCAGCCGGGATTTGAACCCGCGACCTGCGGGTCAGCAGCCGAGTACCTTAGCCACTAGACCACCGCGGCGGGGCGTAATTTACGGAATTTGAATGCCTTCTACCAAAAATGAGGAAACCGCAAGTAGACATGGAGGAGCCCTAATGGCGAAAATAAGAAGGAAATTGACTTTATAATGAGTGCACACCCAGGCATCGTGCTAAGTGTGGAAGTGGTTTGCAAGGTACGATGCAGTGACCATAGAATGGTATGGTCTCAAATTCACATAGACTTGAAGAAGGAACGGCAGAAACTGATACGTAAGAAGCGAATCGATGAGCTAGCACTGAGAGAGAAAAATGTCTCGCTTCAGAACAGCTACTCGGCTTTTAGTGAGCAAACCAACCTTAGTGTATATACAATAAATAATAATGTGACGATTATCATTATGGAGAGTGCAGTGGAAGTTGGATGCAAGGTAGTTAGACAGGACACTGGCAAGCTTTCCCAGGAAACGAAGAATCTCATTAGGAAGTGTCAAATTATGAAATTCAGAAGTACAGTAGACAAAATAGAACTGGCAGAGCTTTCAAAGTTGAATAATAGGCGTAAGATATGCAATGTACGAAGGTATAACATCGAAAGAATTGAACACGCTCTGAAAAACGGAGGAAGCATCAAAGCAGTGAAGAGGAAACTTGGGATAGGCAAAAGTCCGATGTATGCACTAAGGGACAAAGATGGCAAAATAACTACCAATATGGATAGGATAGTTAAAATAGCGGAGGAGTTTTAAAGAGATCTGTACAGTAGCCGAGACAACCACGACCTTAATACTATAAGAACTAGCAGTAACTCAGATGATACCCAACCAGTAATGATAGAAGAAGTCAGAAAAGCTTTGGAGAGCATGCAAAGAGGCAAAGCTGCTGGTGAGGATCAGTTAACATCAGATCTGCTGAAAGATGGAGGACAGATTGTGTTAGAAAAACTAGCCACCCTGTTTACGAGGTGTTTCCTGACGGGAAGAGTACCAGAGTCTTGGAAGAACGCTAGCATCATCTTAATACATAAGAAAGGAGATGACAATAACTTGAAGAACTACGGGCCGATCAGCTTGCTCTTTGTAATATACAAGCTATTTACAAAGGTAATTGCTAACTGAGTAAAGAAGACATCAGAATTCAATCAACCAAAGGACAAAGCAGAATTTCGAACAGGCTACACAACAATAAACAACATTCGTACTATCAATCAGATATTAGAGAAATGCTAAGAATATAACCAACCACTATACATAGCCTTCATACATTACGAGAAAGCGTTTTATTCAGTAGAAATATCACCCATCATGCAGACACTGTGGAATCAGGGTGTCGATGAAGTATATATAAACATCCTGGAAGAAATCTACAGGGAATCAACTGCTACCATAGTGCTTCATAAAGAAAGCAACAGAATACCAATCAAGAAGTGTGTAAGGCAGGGCGACACAATCTCCCCAATGCTATTTACCGCGTGCTTACAGGAGGTTTTCAGAAGCCTAGAATGGAAACAGTTAGGGATAAGAGTTAATGCAGAGTACCTTAGGATCCTGCGCTTTGCCGATGGCATTGCATTGCTGAGTAACTCAGGGGACGAATTGCAACTCATGATTACGGAGTTAGACAAGATGAGCAGAAAGGTGGGTCTCAAAAATAATCTGCAGAAAACGATCGTAATGTACAACAACCTCAGAAAAGAGCAGCGCTTCGAGATAGGTAATAGTGCAGTTCAAGTTGTAAAAGACTATGTCTACTTAGGGCAGGTAATAACCGTGGAGCCGAACCACGAGATTAAAGTAACTAGAAGAATAAGAATGGGGTGGAGCACATTTGGCAAGCACTCTCAAATTATGACAGGTAGATTGCCACTATCCCTCAAGAGGCAGGTATATACCAGCTGTATCTTGCCGGTACTTACGTACGGAGCAGAAACCTGGAGACTTACAAAGAGGGTACAGCTTAAATTGGAGACGACGCAGCGAGCAATAAAAAGAAAATTGGTAGGTGTAACCTTAAGAGACAAGAAGAGAGCAGAGTGGATTAGGGAACAAACGGGGGTTAAGGATATCATAGCTGAAATCAAGAAGAAGAAATGGACATGGGCCGGGCATGTAGCGCGTAGACAGGATAACCGGTGCTTATTAAGGGTAAGTAACTGGATTTCCAGAGTAGGCAAGCGGTTTAGGGGGAGACAGAAGGTTAGGTGGGCAGATGAGATTAAGAAGTTTGCGGGTATAAATTGGCAGCAGCAAGCAGAGGAGCGGGTTAACTGGTGGAACATGGGAGAGGCCTTTGTCCTGCAGTGGACGTAGTCAGGCTGATGATGATGATGATAATGATGGAATCTGAGCACAGAGGCCTACAACATTTCCGCCTCCATCGGATATGATTCCCTCAAGAATTTTCATAAATGTCACTGTACAATAATTTAACATTCTCTTTCAAGTTCATGTCTTAGTGTATTCGAATTTTTAAACCAACCAGCTTATCTCCGCGGCAAAAAAAAAAAAACAATGGACACTAAAGTCGAAGCTTGAACACAGACAACAAGTTTGGAGACCTTTAATTACCGAGCAAATGTGTGTCCTTTTCTAGTACTTCGCATTATAGCTAGCTACAAGCCTGCATGGGTATTGTTCATATTTATTTAGCATGCTGTTCAACACAACTATTGCACGATCGACAATCATATTTTATCACGCTCCAAAACAAATGGCCGTGAATCTGTAGAGTCCAAAGTATTGTTTACGAGGCAACGTTTCATCGTCTCTACTCACAAAACACTCTGTGTTGCATTATATTATATCTAAATCTTCACTTACTCGAAGCAGAAAAGATTGATTACCTTCAAACGGCTGCATTGTTACAAGGCAGCCAGCGCGGCATTCCGAACATGATAATTACACATCTCCGTCTTGTCGCAAGTCAACACTCTCGTTTGACAAACGCCTGAAGCCGTAAGGTCGTCCATAGTTGAAACTATCGAGCACTAATCAAAATACCTAAACGGCGTGCCATGACTCCTCGTTCCTCATGAAGAAGAACACAACTGCGCCACGCTTCCGTGCCTACTCGTGGCGCGGTAGCTAGCCCTTGCCCTATGTGTTGCACGTAACCGCTCGTCTTTAAGCTAAATATTTTTCTGTCTGTGTACGTCCTTCATTGAATATTGCGAAATATGCGCTTGATAAGTTTATTGTATTTCATATTTAGGTCTGATTATACTCTACTGCTTTATTCATTATTTGAACGTAAGATCAGATACGCAACTACAGTGACGGCTGCCGGTTATTCAGGTAGAACGTGAAACAGGAAGCTGGAGAGAGTGGCAGATGTTTGGGGTAAAACGTTTGTGGTGGTGTACGATGCACGTTAGCGCTGGAGTTTGCAGCATTATTGGATATCGGCAGTCTCGTCCATGGTAGCAATAGGCCAGGTACAGTGGTTTTTTGTGTTTTGTTTTGTTCGGAAGTAATGCGCCTGTGCAGCACACAAAGCTATCAAGCAGGTATACTCGCTGCGATATAGTTCGGCAATATTGCAGCTTGACGTCAATTAGGACCACTTCGCCGGCGTATTGTCACCGCGATGGGCGTAAAAATATTGGCAACTGCCTGATACAGTTCACATTACTCAAGCTAAAACAAGCAAACGTTTGAATGCAATGTGTTCGCGCAACTGAATATTCCACGATAATATTATTTTACATGAGTCAGTCACGTTAAAATAACGCGCATATGATGAGAAATTTAAAAAATAATAGAATTGAAAATCATGATACACTTATTTTCTTATAGTCCTAAATGCCCTACTAGGCTGGTGGTCCAGGAAAAAAATGGATAAAGCCCTTGACGACATATTGAGCGCTAAGAAACAGGGACAGGAGAGAGTGGACACCACAATGCGCTAACTTCAACGATTTTTTATTTTCAGGAAACGCGAACCTATAAATCCGTGTACAGTGGCGCCACCAGTCAATCCACTAGCCAAGCAGAAAAGCCCTTTCTCGATCTAACAAGTCAACTGACGGTGCACTTACACACGTGTCACCTTTGCGAAAGATAGCATGGGCTTCAATTATCTCTCGCACGTCTTTATCTTTATGCTTCGCCAGAACACTGCAGGATGCGTACAAGGGTGTGCAACCACATTCCACGCAATGTACTGACAAATGGCCATAATTATTCTTGTTTTTAACATTGAGCTTATGTTCGCGAAGACGGTCATTAAGGCATCTACCCGTCTGACCTATACATATACCACCACAAGTCAGAGGAAGCCCATAAACTACCCCCTTCAACACACGCCACAAAATGATCGCGATGCTTCTTGGAGCAACCGACAGCAGGCTTGCGGTGCGGGTCCGTCAAGCGACTTATCCTGCCAAGCTTTTGTGGTGCTGAGAATACTACTTTGATGCCCACTCGACTAGCTACTTTCTTCAGGTTATGAGCAGTTTTGTGCAGGTACGGCACTACTGCAACTCTGCTCCTACTCACTGCCGGTTGGATGTCTGCTTCCCGAGGGCGACTGCCCAACCGGCATTTTTTAAGCAAACCCTCGACAACAGACACCTGTATCGACTCTGGGAAACCTGCTGCGGATAACCTCTCCGACTGACTCATGACACTTTTCTGAATTTTATGATGGCAAGATTTCCGCAATGCGTTCCCAAAACACAGATTGGCAATGCTTCTTTTTACTAGCTTCGAGTGAGCAGATTGGTATGGCAACAGGGGCTTATTAGCTCTGGGCTTGTATTCCCAACACGTGTGCTGCTGCTTGAATTCCATTTCAATGTCTAAAAACCGCAGCACGCTATCGGTTGGCTCTTCTACTGTAATAATGAGTGGGCTAAGGCACGCAGAAAAAACAGCTTCGAGTTGACTTACTGCTACGTTTTCTTCACGCTCGAACAAGATAAGGTAATCGTCCACGTATCTCACAACTTTTGCCACCCTGTGCTGTGACAGGACATGTGCCAGATTTCTATCATGGTGGGCTAGAAAATGTCACTGAGTACCGGCGCCAAACAGGAGCCGATACAGATGCCCTGCTTCTGAAGGAAAGTTTTTCCATTCCACGTGGCAAATGTCGAGCGGAGATATAAGCGAAGCAAGTCTAAAAAACATTGAACCGAAATCTCGGCTGAGTTTTGAAACGCAACCACACCAAAGCTGTCAATACATTCTTCCACGCGCACGATTAGTTCATTTTGAGGCAAAGAATAATATAAGTCTTTATGTCAAAGGAGCAGGCGAAAAAAACCTTTGTCTGGGTTACTCTTCAGGAAATCTAATATTTCCCCGGAATGCTTAATCAAAAAGGGGTCGTCAATTTTAAGAATACCGAGCCTTTCTTGCAAGAAAAGGGCTAGGTTCTTCTGCCATGACCCTATTTCCGAAACTATTACCCTCAATGGCCATTCAGGCTTGTGCGTTTTCGCGCTAAACATAATATCAAGGCTATCTTTCTTGGCTGCGTCAATATCGTGAACAATCTACTCAGGCCCAAATTTTTACAGAGACGTTTTGCTTCAAGTTTTACCTTCCTAAGAGACACATTGTTGCACTCATTAAAAACTTTGGCAACTGCAGAACAGGCTTTCTCGCCATAGTCACCTTCCCCTAGGACAACAAATCCGCCCCTCCTTATCCGCTGCAGAACGCATAGTCGCTTCTGCTTCAAGAACGACACAACACGGCTTACAGGCACCCGTGAAGCCCCAATATTTTTCCGCGAGATCACATCGACCCCTTCCGATATACATCGATTCGCTTCACCTTCCGGGGCACACTTTGATATCCGTCGCACAAGGCTCAAAAGTTCCGGCGCACTCAACCGTGGCTCGACGGCGAACTTAGGTCCAAGTTTAAGAGCATTTTCAACGTAGTCTGGAAGACTAACCTGGCCGGTGGTTCTGACGCTGCATGTGGTTGGACCTGTCTTCTTTGGGATGCTGGCACGTAAGCCTGGCAGAGTTTGCTTCCACAAGAATTCCGTGCCACTGCTGACGACCGCTAGAAGATTCTTCCACTCCCTGGTGGCATGTCGTGTCCTTCCTGGATCTTCCAAGGAGGTCTTGAGCAGGTCCTTTAACATCCGAGCCTGCCTGTGCCACTCACTCCTGAGAATCTTGAGGATTCTGATGCCATGCCCGGCTGAAGGAGCGAGTCCACCAAACAACCGCACAACTTCATCCGGTAGGTGCTTGCAGCGAATGAAGAAGGAAAGGGAGCGAGCTTGGCAGTTGGCATGAATCAAGAGGGGAGCAACTGAACACGGATTGTACGAAGAACACAGAAAAGAGCCCGATGTACTAGAAATGAATTTTAGCAGTGCCATTTTTTGGGCGTGTTGGTAAAGGGAGCTTGACGACATATTGAGCGCTAAGAAACAGGGACAGGAGAGAGTGGACACCACAATGCGCTAACTTCAACGATTTTTTATTTTCAGGAAACGCGAACCTATAAATCCGTGTACAGTGGCGCCACCAGTCAATCCACTAGCCAAGCAGAAAAGCCCTTTCTCGATCTAACAAGTCAACTGACGTGCACTTACACACGTGTCACCTTTGC